>ML253566.1:0-20519 GCA_005239495.1 Nicotiana undulata | reverse complement strand
GGTTAGGCCAAACACTTACCTCGGCTCCAAAATGCAAGTCAAGCCTCAATCACAGCCTTTCCTCTCGAATCCAACTCCGAATCGATAATATCTAGACATAATGGATTTATTAACATCAATAAATACTCAATAAACCAATTTCCAAAGCCAAATTATACATTTTCTACTATTCTTCCAAAAATACTAAAATTCGACCCGGGGCCCGCATGCTCGAATCCCGAAAATTCTCGGAGGAATCATTCACCCATAGCCTAAGGATCATTAATATGAAGTTTCTACTGGAATTCATAGCATTAAACGGACAACACGCCAATTTCTCAAGAACCCTAAATTCACTACCCAATTCTTGATTTTCCATTAATTTAGTAGGTAATCCCATTAATTATGCATGCATGAAACTAGTGTTAGGAAGGAATTAACTTACCTTAACAGTAGCTAAGTCGTGGTGTGCTCCTCCCAAGCTCACAAGTCTCTAATGGGGTTTTTCGTATGAAGGGAATGAAGAAATCCCGAGTTTGGCACTTTAAAAACAGTCTGCCTACAGGGGTTTCCGCACCTGCGACCCTGGGACCGCACATGCGGTCCCGCACCTGCGAAGAAATGGTCGCACCTGCGGAAAAGGGCCGGGGGAGCTAGGTTCGAACCTGCGGAGTAGGGGCCGCACCTGCGATCCCGCTCATGCGAAAAATGGTCCACACCTGCGGAAGATACGCACCTGCGGCTGGGCAACCGCACCTGCGGTTACACCAGCAATAGCTGCACCAGCAGTGTTTTTAGCTGGTTTTTGGCCTCGTGCGGGGTCCGGGAGGCACCTTGGCCCCCCCGAGCCCCCTTCCAAATATACCAACAAGTCCCAAATCATAATACGGACTTGATCGAGCCCACAGAACACTCAAAACAACGCTAAAACTCAAAATCACATCCCAAAACCCCTGAATTCATAACTTAAGACTTTCAAACTCTAGATTTCTATAAAATGCGCTGGACCGACCTATACGACTTGGAATGACATCAAATTTCGCAGGCAAGTTATAAACGACCATACGAAACTATTCCCGGTCTCAGAATCACATTCGAACCTCGATAACATAAAATCACGTTCCAAGCCAAATTCAAATTCTATGAAAATCCTCAATACTTCATTAACTCTCAATTTCCCATTTCTAGTCCGAAACATGTCAAATCAAGCCCGTTCCTTACCAAATTTCACAGATAACTCAAATAATGCATATTGAACCTATTTCGGGCTACGGAACCATAATACGGGCTCGGTAACATAGATTGCACATCAAAATTCATTTTTTAAAAGTCTTTATTATTTTCAGAAAATAATTTTCTTTAAAAATTCATTTCTCGGACTTGGGACCTTGGAATTTAATTTCGGGCATACGCCCAAGTCCCATATTTTCCTACAGAACATTCGAGACCGTCAATTCACGGGTCCGGGTCCGTTTACCAAAAATGTTGGCCAAAGTCAGCCGTATTTAATTAACTATTATAAAATTCCATTTTCATCAAGTTTTCACGTAAAAGCTTCCCGATAGCACGCCCAGGCTGCGCACGCATATCGAGGTGAGATTAACGTAGGCTTTTGGGGCCTCGGAACACAGATTTAGCCAAATATACACAGGATGACCTTTTGGGTCATCACAATTTCTTAATCATCATAATAAGTACACGTGTGAAGCTTATTTTTATCAATACAGATAGTCCCCCCACTTACCATTTATTTATTGACTAAATATTTGGTAAGTGGATACTCATTTATGGCGGGAATATTTTGTCGCCTCTTCACTCGTACCATTGCATCCGTCTTCGAACGTATACGTCGCTTGTCACTTCCATTTAATGCCCGTGCCACGTTGCATTCACGGATTTGTTTTGCAACTATTCAGCGCCTTTTAGGGCTTTTTCGACTACATCAGTCACAAAGTGATAGCTTCAATTATGACTTTCACATCACTATTTTTTCCATTTTTTGACGGTCGCCTTCGAGTAGAAATACCCCTTTTCCTTTCTTTACTTTCACGAAAAACTTCTAACCTTCTTTCTTTATTTGTAAATTCTTCATCCTCGTAAATATGTCTTCTTCAAACCAGCAATCAAAAAAGGTCATCATTGTAGATGAGTTGACTCCTTCTTCTGCTCCAACACGGAGTAGGAGGGGTGGTAGACTTAGGAGCTTAAGTTCTACACCTTCCAGGGGTTCTTCTTCTTCTCATATTACTCCCCCATCTTTTTCTAGGTTTATTGTTTCTTTGTCTTCTTCGAGGTCTAGGGCTTCTAGATCTTCATCAAAGAGTAGAGAACATAATGAACCACTTCGTGAGCCAAGAGTCGATGAGATTATTACTATCGAGTTTTCTTTTTCCAAGGATAGTCAGGCCATGAGTGAGCAGATTTATTCCATGTCATCACATGATAGTGATGACCTTTATCCTACCCAAATAACAGAGGGTTTAGTGTCACTCATACGCAAGGACTGTTATTGGAAGCCTGATTTTCCTGTTGTAGTTCCTAACGATAACCAAAAATAACCTCTTACAGGACTGGGTATTCTTATGTTTATACTTATCCCTTCACATTAGGATTCAAGCCTCCTATTGACCCTGTTATCATTGATTTTTGTCGATTCTTCAAAGTTTGCTTGGGACAAGTCGGTCCTTTTGTTTGGCGAGTACTCGTGTGCCTTAGGTATTTGGCCAATTTAGCTTCTGTACCCTTTACTTTTCATCATCTTATTCACCTTTATTCTCCGATGTTGTTCTGCCAAGGAGTGTTTACTCTCGCGAATAGGAGTAAAAGGGTGTTAGTTACTCCAGATGATGACAAGGATAGAGGGTGGCATGTCCAGTATGTTTCTGTCCCTACTGCAGGTTAGGTTTAGTAGGTGAAGAAAATCTCCCCTTCCCTGAGAAGTGGAACTTTACACGTGAGTACAGTTTTTCTCACTTTTCTTTTCTTTGATTTTGGTAAACTATCAGTACCGTGACTGTTTCTTGTTCTTTTGCAGCAACCATGGGAACCGTCGAGAATGTCTCCAGTTTCAGTGGGTAGAAAGCTTTTGTTAATCGCGCCCTTAGAAGAACGTTCGTGGAAGTACCTCTCTTTGAGGTTTGGTTGGAAGGTGAAAACCCATGGTAAGTGAAGTTTTTTTACTTCTTCCCTTTTTTGAGCTTTATCTAATCACTTTCATTTGGTAGGCTTTCCTGCTCGTGGAATTTCTGTTGCGGCTGTGTCTACTTCAAAGTTGTCCCTGGCTAAGGCTCAGGAGATCATTGTTGGTTCCTCCTCATCTAAAAGGAAGGCAAGTGGGTCCTAGACCTTAGAGGATGAAGAATAACAGGAGGAGGGTTCGCTGGTCCATAGGTCACGTAGGAGGAGGGTCGTCTCTGACGATGAATATACACTCGTTGTTGATCCTCCTGTGCCTGAATCAGAAATTTCCGCTCCCGAAGATGCAACTCCCTCTCCTGTTCGTGAGTCCATTGATCTCCTGTTCCAACAAGGTTTCGGTACCGTTCCTGATAAAGCCCCTCTTGCTGTTTTCTCTCTTCCTGCCTCTACGGAACTTTCGTTTATTGCTCCCGTTGTTGTTTCTGCTCCCATGGCTGTTTCTGCTCCCATTGTTATTTCTGCTCCCATGGTTGTTTCTGCTCCTCAGCCTAGTCCACTCGTAGCTCCTTCACCCGCCCCCACTTTCGTGCCTCTGTTGTTGAAGTTGGATCTTCCAGTAGGGGGGGTGATGAAGCAAGTTACAATAGAGGTTCCTACGGCGGGCAGCCTCTTGAAAAAGTCAGGTCAGGCTAATGTTGGTTAAAGCCATAGATTGGCCCGGTTGAGAAGTCTAAGCTGGAAAGCCACAGCTCCTTGACTTGGATGAACTAGATTGTGCACTCGTCCATAAAGGTAAAACTTGCTCTTATTTCATATGTATTTATATATTTTTACCGTACCTGACTTATCCTTTTATGCAGATAAACCTTATAGGAACAGAGTTAATGAAGAGAATCGTTCAAGTGGAGCAATCAGCGAATGACTTCCATGCTGAGGCTGACAATTGGAAGGAGCAGTACGAGAGTTTACAGCTTGATATGGAGGCAATGGAGGAGGAAACGTGTACCTTGGAGCAGCAAATTAGAGTTATTGTAGCAGAACTGGCCATAGAGAAGGCATCTTCAAACCAGTCAGGCAAGGACAAAAATATCTTGGAGTCTTCCTTTGCAAAGCAGCTTTCCCGTGCCACCGAAGAGATTAGAAGCCTGAAGGCTTTGTTGGTCCAGACAGAGGCATATTCTGGTGAACTTGTTAAATTTCTCACCCAAACCCCAGAAGACCTCTGTAACTCTTCAGATAAGGTCCAGTTTTTGGAAAGATCCCTTGCTCCTTTACAGGCTTCTCATGATGTTGCCGTGGCTGAGAGAGATGAGCCAAGAGCCGAAACTGAACAATGGGAGAAAGACTACGAGGCTCTTGAGGACAAAGCAGCTATCGATGTTAGTTGGGCTTATTTAAATGCCCGTCTTGACACATTGACGGAAATGGGCCAAGAGAATTTTGACTTGGAAGCCGAAATTGCTAAAACTAGAGAGACAATTGAGAAGTCTCAGCAAAGTCAGAATTTCTCTTTGCCTGAAGCTGAGGTCACTGCTGCTCGTGTCTCTCCATCTCTAGCCGCTCCTCCTGCCAGTCAAGACAACCCCCCGTCTAGTGAAAGAGTTTAAGGAATTTGATCCCCCTTTTTTTTATATGGAACAATTGGTGGTTACCCCCGGTCCCATTGGGGTTAAAGTTTGATCCTTTGTAAGTCCCCAACTGACAACTTAGGGGCAACTATTGTATAAATAAATTCGGCTTAGACTAAGTTGATACTTAGTTTTTTGCCGTAATATATCAATATTAATATTATCATGACTTTTGATTTCTTCGAGTTTTTGTTTCACTATTAAGTCTTTGCATGCTTTCTTTTGAGTTTTGGTTTACCCCTTAGTTCTGGACTTTGCATTGAAAAATGCATAGATTTATCGTACCTTTTTGTAATAGGCATGATTTATAAAAGAGGGCCCTTTTTTATCGACACTTAATGAAGAAGACGTCTCAACTTCATAATGGTGTAAATGTACAAAAGAGAGATAGGAATTTCACATGTTTTTCTTAACAACGTTTTGAAGAAAGTCTTTGTATTATTTCGAACTTTCGTAACATTTTACATGTGTTTAAGTATCGTCCATAACTCTTTTGTAATTTTTTTTCTTACAACAGCTTTGGTATAAACAAAAGGGTATGAACTTGTACCCGTAACTGTTTTTCTTTTGCAATAATTTTTTGAATTAATATAATGTTATAACTGTTTTCATTTACAACAGTTTTTGAATAAATACAAGGGTATGAATCTTTACCCATAACTATTTTTGTTTACATTAGTTTTTGAATAAATACAAGGGTAATGCTTTTTTATCGGTAACTATTTTTATTTACAATAGTTTTTTGGATAAGTACAAAGATATGCATTTTTTACCGTAACTAGCATTCTCCCTTTAACCTAAACATTCGTTTACATTTACGAATATGTTTTGAAGGTTTCTAAATCAGGCTTTGTGTTTTTGTCTTTGGCTCTTTGAGTTTACTCATAATACTTGACGTGTTGGAAATATGGATCTTCAGGTTTTGAGCTTTGACTTTTTTGATAGTTTTCTTTGCTTCTTCTTTGCCTTCCATACTATATAGTCCCCCAAGTGTTTGAGCTTTGAAGAATGAAATCTCGAGCACTTGACTATTCCTTCCTTGTGGTCCTTTTTCTGAAAAGGAAAAACATACGGGACTCGAAGGTATATAGTTTAGATGATGACTGCTTAACCCTTAAAAACGTCCATCAGAAAGTTGTAACCCTAGGCCGGGAATTCAGTTACTTCCTCGTGTCTATGCAGGTCTAATATCATTATCTGGTGATGAGTTAGCTTTTTGCGTATCATATAAAATGGTTAGTATAATTTTAACTATACAAAAGTAAAATCAAACATAAATATACCTGATCGGGGGTATTCCTTTTACTTAGAAGTAATATTTCTTCATATGAACAACATTCCAGCTTGTTGGTAAGATTCTGCCATCCATAGTCTCTAGCTCATAAGCGCCTTTTCCAGCAATGCCTCAGACTTTGTAAGGTCCTTCCCAATTTGGATTTAGTTTTCCTGCACCGGCTTCCTTTGTCGATTAGAAGACTTTTTTAAGAACAAAGTCCCCAATTTTGATATATCTGAGGTGAGCTTTTCTGTTGTAATATCGCTCTATTATTTGTTTTTGGGCTGCCATACGTATTAATCCAGCTTCTCTCCTTTGCTCGAGAAAATCCAGATTTGTTCTCAACTCGTCGTTGTTTGTTTATTCCATTGTTGATGTGAATCTCGTGCTTGGTTTGCCGATTTCCACCGGTATTAAAGCTTTTGAACCATAAACAAGCGTGAATGGAGTTTCTCCCATGGCTGTTTTTGCAGTAGTTCTGTAAGCCCATAATACTACCGGTAGCTCGTCAGGCCAGTTTCCCTTTGCTTTTTCCAATCGTTTCTTTAAGTTGTTGACAATGACTTTGTTTGTTGACTCGGCTTTCCCATTATCCACGGGGTGATATGGTGATGAAGTGATTCGTTTGATTTGCCAGCTTTCAAAAAATTATGTGATTTGTGAGCCTATAAATTGTGGGTCATTGTCACATACGATCTCCTTTGGTATTCCAAAGCGGCATATTATGTGTCTCCATATGAAGCTTTTCACTTCTTTTTCTCGCACCTGTTTGAAAGTGTCTGCCTCCACCCATTTTGTGAAATAATTTGTTAATACGAGTAAGAATCGTACCTTTCCTTTAGCTGGGGGAAGAGGTCCCACTATATCCATGCCCCATTTCATGAATGGCCACGGTGACACCACTGGGTGGAGTAACTCTGCTGGTCGATGCATATTGTTAGCAGATCGTTGACATTTGTCGCATTCAGCTAGGAAATTCTCAGCGTCTTATTCCATATTAGGCCAATAGTACCCTACTCTGATTAGGGTTTTGACTAAAGATCTCGCTCTTGCATGGTTCCCGCAGTGTCCCTCGTGTACTTCCTTCATCACGTACACCGTTTGATTGGGTACAAGGCACTTTTCTAGGGGACCTCCAAACAATTTTCGGTATAAAGTATCACGAACTAGGCAGTACCGTGCAGCTTTCCGGCAAAGTACTTGAGCTGTTTTTTTATCTGCAAATATGGTACCATTCTGCAAAAAGTTTACAATTTCGTTTCTCCAATCCTAGGTTAAATTGTTAAATGTTATTTTTGTCCTGGTCGATTTTTGAATGAAATAAGTGTATCACAATTGCATTGTCTTTATTTGTTACGTCGGTAACTGCTGCGAGGTTAGCCATTGCATCCGCTTTTGCATTTTCCTCCCTGGGTATTTGCATAACCTTCTATGACTGGAATTGTCTTACTAGGTCTCGTGCCTTTTCCAGATATTGCTGCATCCGAGCCTCTTTAGCGGTGTAAGTCCCTTGCATCTGGTTTACCACTAGTTGAGAGTCACTTTTGATCACGATCTGCTCAATTGAGAGTTCCTGTGCTAGTTCAAGCCCTGCAATGACAGCTTCGTACTCTGCTTCATTGTTAGTTATGGGATACCATTTAATAGCTTGTCTTATCTTCTCACCCGTAGGTGATAGTAGAACGATTCCAAAACTGGCTCCTTTTATATTAGAAGAGCCGTCAGTAAATAGGGTCCATATTCCTGGATTAGCCCCGTTGAAGATTTGTAATTCTTTTTCCACTTCAGGGATTATGCTAGTATTAAAATCAGCTAAAATTTGAGACTTTATTGCAGTCCTAGGCTGATATATTATGTCATGTTTGCTTAATTCTATTTCCCACTTGGCTAATCTCCTTGATAATTCTTGTTTATGCAACATATTTCTCAGTGGATATGAGGTCACAATAGTAATTGGGTGAAATTGAAAATATGGTCTTAACTTTCTAGCTTCCATGATCAGAGCTAAGGCTTACTTTTCTAGATGAGGATATCTAGTTTCAGCATCTAATAAAGACTTGCTTACATAATAAATTGGAGATTGTTTACCTTTGTCTTCTCTTACCAATACTGCACTTACGGCAATTTCTGCAACGACAAGATAGACATATAGCCTTCCCCCTCCTTTGGGTTAGACAACAGCGGGGGTTTTGATAGATAGACTTTAGATCTTTGAGAGCATGTTGGCATTCTTCAGTCCATTCGAACTGATTCTTCTTTTTTAGAACTGAAAAGAATTTAAAACTTTTCTCCGAAGACCTGGAGATAAATCTTCCTAAGGCTGCAATTCTTCCTGTTAGTCTTTGAACTTCTTTTTTTGCTCATAAGTATATCAGGTATTTCATTAATAGCTTTAATTTGAGCAGGATTTACTTCTATACCTCTATTTATTACAAGGAAACCCAAAAACTTACCTGATTCAATGCCAAAGGCGCATTTTTCTGGATTTAATTTCATGTTATACCTGCGTAGGATTTTGAAGGTGATTGAAAGATGCTGGAAATGACCTTCCGCTTGTGTTGATTTCACCAGCATGTCATCAATGTATACTTCCATTATTTTCCCCAGATGTTCCTGGAACATCTTGGTCACTAGCCTTTGATACGTGGCTCCAGCATTTTTCAGGCCTAATGGCATGACTTTATAACAATAAGTCCCCCTGTTTGTAATAAAGGAAGTTTTTTCCTCGTCCGACGGATCCATTTTTATCTGATTATAACCAGAGTACGCATCTATAAAGCTTATCAATTCATGACCTCTTCATCGGTCACTTGGTTCTTTAATGGTCTTTGCTTTCTTTTCTTTTGCTTTACATGCACGAAGGATGGATCTTCATTTAGTTTATGAGTCATCACTTCTGGAGGTATACCTGTCATATCTGAATGGGACCAAGCGAAACAATCTGCGTTAGCTTTTAAATAATTAATTAACTTACCTCTTCTCGCGGGGCTTAGCCTCATGCCTATATGAACTTTTTGCTCAGGATCTTGTTCGAACAGTGGGGTAGCTTCGAGCTCCGCAGTAGTTGTTTTGATATGCTCGTCTTCTTTAGGCTCTTGAATGACATCGGGTCTGGAATCCATGTCTGTATGTTTTGACGTTGCCTCTCTGGTGATTTGGTTCACCTTCTCGTGGCTATATTCTTCCGTACTTGTTTGGGTGATTTCCTCATCTTTTGATTCTTATGCTACCTCTTTTTTGTTAGAGTGTACTACTGATTTTATATTCCTTGAGGTCTGCTGATCACCTCGAATATGTTGAATTCCCCATTTGGAAGGGAACTTAATTACCTGATGTAAAGTAGATGGTATTGCTTCCATATCATGGATCCATGGTCTCCCCATGATTATGTTGTAAGCCATATCAATATCAATGACTTGAAATTTTGTATTTTTGGTTACTCCTTCCGCATAGGTACTGAGCTCAATTTCTCCTTTTGTTATGACCGTAGAGTTGTCAAACCCAGATAAGGCTCGTGCTTTTGGGATTACTTGATCCTCCATTAGCATTTCTTCCACAACTCTCAACAAAATGATATTGACTGAGCTACCTGGATAAATCAACACTCTTTTTACGTTAGTGTCATGTATAAGTAGGGATATTACTAGTAAGTCGTTATGAGGAAGCAGCAGTCCGTTGACATCTGTGTCGTCGAATGATATATTGTCTGCTTCCATGCCTTCACGAATCCGCTTCATGTGTGTAATTGTGAATTTGGTTGTTCTTTTGCAAACTACACCGTTCACCTCTTCCCCTCCGTGTATCACATTTACCATTCTTTTCGGAGACGGTGGCTTTGGGGGCTCTTGCATGTTCTTCATATATGCCTTGCAATAACCTGTAATCTGATGTTCTGTGTCCATGATCGTTATGGAATTCGCACCAGAAGTCTGGATTCCTTATGTTTGGATTCGATCTCATTTCTTTGGGCCATCGAACTTTATCGCCCATGTTTCTCAGTATTGTAATTAATTCAGAAGTACTTACATTGAAGTTGTGGTCTCCAATTCTTGCCTTACCTCTATTTCGTTCATCCCGATCCTTTCTGGATCTTGATGAGGATGAGCTCGTATCTTGGATTCCATTCTTTTTTTGACTTTTTGTGCACCAGAATGTGCTTTTATAAAAGAATCTGCAAGCTCAGCAAAAGAGTCAATAGAATTTTCGGGTGGAAGAGAATACCATGTTAGCGCTCCTTTAGTGAGTGTCTCTCCGAGCTTCTTGACCAGTACTAATTCAATTTCTTGTTTAGTTAGATCATTGCCTTTTACTCCTGTAGTAAAAGCAATTACATGATCATGTGGATTAGTCGTCCCATCGTACTTGGGAATATCAGGCATTTTAAATTTCTTGGGAATAGGCAATGGTGCAGCACTTGTCTTCCAAGGTTGTTGAGAATATCTATCAACGTCATGTGATGACCCAAAAGGTCATCCTGTATAAATTTAGCTAAATATGTCTTCTGAGGCCCCGAAAGCCTCCGTTAATCCTACCTCGATATGCGTGCGCAGCCCGGGCAGGTAGCCGGGAAGCTTTTATGTGAAAACTTGATGAAAAAAATGAAATTTCTTATAATTAATTGATTAAAGTTGTCTTTGGTCAACATTTTTAGTAAATGGACCCGGACCCATAATTTGACGGCCCGGAGGGTCTTTAGGAAAACATGGGACTCCGGTCGTCGAATTTTGAGGTCCCAAGCCCGAGAAATGAATTTTTAAAGAAAAATTGTTTTCTGAAAAAAATAAAGGTTTTCGAAAATGAATATTCATGTGAAAATTGTGTTACCGGGCCCGTATTATGGTTCCGGAGCCCGAAACAGGTTTAATATATGTTATGTGAGCTATCTATATTTTTTGTGTAAAATGGACTTTAAATGACGTGTTTCGGATCAAAATCGGAATAATTGAACCTTATGAAGTTTTAAGAAAATTCTATGAGTGTTGAGGTTTAATTAATCGATTTTGATGATATTTTGGTGATTTAAATGCTTAAATAAGTCCGTAGGATATTTATGAGGTTGTGTGTGTAATTGGTTTTGAGCCCCGAGGGCTCGGGTGAGTTTCGAGTAGGCATCGGAGCGCAAAAAGTTAGAAAAATCTGGTGTGAAGTAGTTGTTGCTGGTGTCTGGCATTTTGCTCTATGCGATTGCATATGTCCGTCTGCGATCGCATAGGCTTTCTTTGAGGGGGAGGTCACTTCCTCTATGCGATAGCATAGCACTGTCCGCGATCGCATAGAGGTATAGGAGGTCTAGGCGGGGGCTGGCTAGGTACTCTTCGCGATCGCAAGGTCTAGTTCGCGATCGCATAGGGTGGAGTCCTTGAGCTATGCGATCGCGGTCACTTGTTCGCGATCGCAGTGACTAGGGATCCCAGATTCTTCTTCGCGATCGCATTCTTTCAGCCGCGATCATAGAGTGTAGGGACCAGACTCTCCGCGATCGCAGACCCATTTCCGCGATCGCGATGCACGTTTTCGCCCAGTTATTTTAAAAGCTCCAAAACAGAATACCATACGGGATTTCATCAATTTTCACCATTCCCTTCTTTCTCAAACTTCATTGAAGACCTCCAAGCCATTTTCCCCTCCAAAGCCATTTGAGTAAGTGTTCTTAACACCAATTTCTTCCGCTTTCCTCCCCTAATCACTAGAATCTAGGCCTAAAATCCAAAAATCAAAGTAGAAATTAGGGGTTTTGGGTAGAGTTAGGGTTTATGGGATTTTGGGTAATTCAACCTCAATTTGGGGTCGGATTTCAAAACAAACTATATATTTGGACTCGTGGGGGTATGGGTAATCGGGTTTTGGTCCGAGCCTCGTGTTTGGACCAAGCGGGCCCGGGGTCGAATTTTGGTATTTTTGGAAGAATGCTAGGAATTGTATATTTAGGCTATGGGATTGTATTAATGAGTCATTATTTATGTTAACAAGTTAATTATGTCTAGATATTGTCGTTTCGGAGTTGAATTCAAAAGGAAAGGCGGTATTAGAAACTTGAATTGCTATTCTTGGACCTGAGGTAAGTGTCTTGCCTAGTTTTGGTGAGGGAATAGGTATTGTGTGTTATGTGCTATGTATTTATCATGTTCAATGCATAGGTGAGGTGACGAGTACCTATGCATTGTGTGTCAAGCATGCTCGCGAGTCTATTTTTGATGAAATTCTTATTATTACTTCCATATTCGTTATGTTGTGAAATTGTCTCTACTTGGAAGTTGATTGTTGTTGAAAATCCTTGTTGATAACCTCGTGATGTGAATGGTTCGATTGAGAGCCCAATTATAAAGGATATACCTAAAAAGAGTGGTTATAGCTGAGACCCTTGCGTGGCAATTATTATGTTATTAGCTGATAGTATTCCCCTTAACGGGTGATTATGACTTGTGTTTCCACTATGCTGCATCCCTTGCCATTTTGATAATTTTCATTGTTATGGTGAGGAAGAGTGTAAAAGCACGAAGGGTGATGTCGTGCCATGATTTACATTGATTACATCATATATTGCATACTGAGGAAGAGAGTAAAAGCACGAAGGATGATGTCGTGCCATCATTTACATTGATTACATCATATATTGCATAGTGAGGAAGAGAGTAAAATCACGAAAGGTGATGCCGTGCTATGATTTACATTGATTACATCATATATTGCATAGTGAGGAAGAGAGTAAAATCACGAAAGGTGATGCCGTGCTATGATTTACATTGATTACATCATACATTTCATAGTGAGGAAGAAAGTAAAAGCACGAAGGGTGATGTCGTGCTATGATTTATATTGATTACATCATATATTGCATTGTGAGGAAGAGAGTAAAAGCACGAAGGGTGATGCCGTGCCATGATTCATATCACTTTATATTGTACATCACATTGTAAGGAAAAGAGTAGAAGCACGAAGGATGATGTCGTGTCGTTACTTGAATTTATACTGGTTTCATTAGCATCTTTGTTAAATTGCCTTTCTTGGTTACCTCTGTATGCTTAATTGACTGTTTTATCTCACCTGTTATCCCATTGTCTGCTCCCGTACCCCATGTTTATTTGCTATTTCTTGTTCTTTTCCATGTTATGTGTTGCAGAATAGGACAGGTTATCGATTGTTTCCAAGTCTAGCCTCGTCACTACTTCGGCCGAGTTTAGGCTCGGCACTTACTCGGTACATGGGGTCGGTTGTACTGATACTACACTGCACTTCTTAATGTTGTGCAGATCCCGCGGCCGGACCTAGTGGACATCGTTGAGGGAGTATCCTTCAGTCCACCTCAGAGATTTCAAGGTAGACCGCTGACGTTCGTGGGCCTTGGCGTGTCTTCTATCACTAGCTTCTTAATCTGTCTTGTATTTCTTCTAGTATTTCTGAGACGGATTATGTACTTTCTTTCAGACTTTGTAATTAGCACTCCTATAGATAGTTCTTGAGTTTGTGACTCCTGGTTTTGGGGATTATGCGATGTATTGGATTTCGTTCTCTTCACTTAGCTTTGAAATTTATCTATTTTCGTTGTTCAAAATTATAAACTGATTCTAGTTAATTCTGTTAGTTCGGTGTTATCAAGTTAGTTTAATTGTACACGTTGGCTTGTCTAGCAGGTTCAACATTAGACGCAGTCACGTCTTGTAGGTGGATTTTCGGGTCGTGACAAGTTGGTATCTGAGCTCGAGGTTGCTTAGGTCTCACAACTCACAGACAAACTTGGTAGAGTCTGAGGGATCGGTACGGAGACGTCTGTACTTATCCCCCTGAGGCTGCAAAGTTAGGAATAACTTCACATATTTCATTCTCTGTCGTGCCAATTGAATTCTAAATAATAATTAAGTCTCTAATTACTCTCTTGCAGATGGCGAGAACGCGTGCTTACTCATCGATCGATCAGCAGCCTGATCCTCCTATTGCAACTCCTACGAGGGGCTGAGGTCGAGGCTGTGCTAGATGCTGAGGCAGAGCTAGAGCAGCGGCTCCAGTTGAGGACCCACAGGTAGACTATGCCGGTGAGGTTCCTGCTCAGACAGTCCTAGTTGGACCAGCTCAGGTCCCAGAGGGGTTCATTGCTACCCCGGTGCTTCAGGACGCTCTAGTCCGCTTAGTGGGACTCATGGAGAGTGTGGCTCAGGACGGTCTTCTTCCTACTGCACCAGCTGGATCTCAGGCTGGGGGAGGGACCAAGACTCCTGTTATTCATACCCCAGAGCAGGTTGCCACTCAGTTTCAGACTCTATCACCTCAGACAGCTGGAGTAGCTCAGCCAGGTATTGTGGCACCGGCAGCCGAGGGTGCAGCTATGTCAGCGGATGCTCTATGGAGACTGGATCGGTTCACCAAGTTATTCACTACTATATTTACCGGTGCACCATCAGAGGATCCCTAGGATTATTTGGACAGCTGCCATGAGGTTCTTCGGAACATGGGCATAGTAGAGTCCAATGGAGTTGAATTTGCTACCTTTCGGTTATCTGGCGCAGCCAAGACTTGGTGGAGGGATTACTGCTTGACCGGACCAGCTGGGTCTGCACCTTTGACTTGGACTCAGTTCTCAGAGGTATTCCTGGGGAAGTTACTTCCCATTACTCAGCGAGGGGATCTTCGTAGGTAGTTTGAGCGTCTCCAGCAGGGATCTATGCCAGTCACTCAGTATGAGACCAGGTTTATCACCTTAGCCTGGCATGCATTGATGATACTTCCCACTGATCGGGAGAGGGTTCGGAGATTCATTGAAGTTTTGGCCTAGCCTATCAGACTTCAGATGGCTAGGGAGTCAGGTACTAATATTTCCTTCCAGGATGCGGCCGATGTGGCCAGGAGGATTGAGATGATTTTATCACAGAGCGTGGTCAGGGGGCTGACAAGAGGCCCCGTCACTTTGGTAGATTTAGTAGAGCCTCATTTGGAGGCAGGGATTCTTTCGGCAGAGGTCAGTCACCCCGACCTTTTCAGTCAGCACTTCAGGTATCTCACCGTGAACCGCCAACTCTTATTAGTGCACCACCAACACCTATCAGTGCACCGCCGCTTCAAAGTTACCAGGGTGGTTATCAGGGTCGTCCGGGGCAGTTCCAGAGTCCCCAGCCATATCAGCAGAGGTTGTGTCATTCTTGTGGTGTTCCGGGGCACGTTGCTAGGTATTGCCCCCGATCTTCTAATGGTCCCCAGTATCAGGGTTCTCGTGCCATGGTTCCAGTGTCAGGAACACCCCCACCCCCTCAGCCAGCTAGGGGTAGTGGTCGTGGTGCCAGAGGTGGAGGTTAGACTCATAGAGGTGGAGCACATGCCACGAGGGGCAGGGGTCAGGTCGCAGTAGGTAGACCCAGAGATGTTCAGATTGGAGGGGCTCAGCCCCGGTGCTATGCTTTTCCTGCCTGTCCTGATGCTGATGCTTCTGACGCAGTTATTACAGGTACGGTTTTAGTTTGCAGCCGAGAGGCTTCGGTGTTATTTGATTCGGGTTCTACTTTCTCCTATGTGTCATCATATTTTGCCCCTTATTTGAGCATGCACCGTGATTCCTTGAGTACGGTTGTGCATGTGTCTACACCGGTGGGTGATTCTATAGTGGTATATCGAGTCTACCGTTCTTGCTTAGTAGTTATTGGTGGTCTGGAGACTCAGGTTGATCTTTTGCTTCTTGATATGGTTGACTTTGATGTTATATTGGGGATGGATTGGTTATCCCCCTATTATGCTATTCTAGACTGTCATGCCAAGACAATGACCTTGGCCTTGCCAGGGGTACCTTGTTTGGAGTGGAAGGGGACTCCTAGTCATTCTTCTGGTAGAGTTATTTCTTATATGAAGGCTCGGTGCATGGTCGAGAAGGGTTGTTTGGCCTATCTGGCCTATGTTCGTGATTCTAGTGCCGAGGTTCCTTCCCTGGAGTTTGTGCCCGTAGTTCGTGAGTTTCCAGAGGTGTTCCCTGCTGACCGGCCGGGTATGCCACTCGACAGGGATATTGACTTTTGTATTGAGGTAGCTGAGGGCACTCAGCCTATTTCCACTCCGCCGTATCGTATGGCCCCGCCAAAGTTGAAGGAGTTGAAGGAGCGGTTGCAGAATTTGTTGGATAAAGGCGTCATTAGGCCTAGAGTTTCTCCCTGGGGTGCTCCAGTGTTGTTTGTTAAGAAGAAAGATGGCTCGATGAGGATGTGTATTGACTACCGGCAGTTGAATAAGGTTACCATTAAGAACAAGTATCCTTTGTCGGGGATTGATGATCTATTTGACCAGCTTCAGGGTGCTATAGTGTTTTCCAAGATAGACTTGGGATCTGGTTACCATCAGCTGAGGATTAGGGCATCTGATGTTCCTAAGATGGCCTTTCGCACTCGTTATGGGCATTATGAGTTCTTGGTGATGTCATTTGGGTTGACAAATTCCCCTGCTGCTTATATAAAGTTGATGAACCGGGTGTTCAGGCCTTATTTGGACTCATTTCTGATTGTGTTTATTGATGATATATTGATATACTCTCGCAGCCGAGAGGAGAATGAGCAGCACCTTAGAGTCGTCCTTCAGACTCTGAGGGATAGTTAGTTGTATGCCAAATTCTCCAAGTGTGAGTTTTGGTTGAGTTCAGTTACATTTCTAGGCCACGTGGTTTCCTCAAAGGGTATCCAGGTGGATCCAAGAAGATTTCAGCAGTTAGAGATTGGCCTAGGCCCACTTCATCTACGGAGATTCGAAGTTTTATGGGCTTAGCAGGTTATTATCGCCGATTTGTGGAGGGATTTTCATCTATCGTAGCCCCGATGACCAGGTTGACCTAGAAGTGTGCTCAGTTCAAGTGGTCTGATGAGTGTGAGGCAAGCTTTTAGAAGCTCAAGACCGCCTTGACCACGGAACCGGTGTTAGTATTGCCCTCAGATTCAGGACCGTATACTGTGTATTGTGATGCTTCACGGGTTGGGCTTGGTGCAGTGTTGATGCAGGATGACAAGGTTATAGCCTATGCTTCTCGTCAGTTAAAGATTCATGAGAAGAACTATCCAGTTCATGATTTGGAGCTTGCAGCTATTGTTCACGCTTTGAAGATTTGGAGGCACTATCTGTACGGAGTGCCATGTGAGGTGTTCACAGACCATAAGAGCTTGCACTATCTGTTCGGACAGAAGGAGTTGAACATGAGGCAGAGGATATGGTTAGAGTTGCTGAAGGATTGTGATATTACCATTCTTTACCATCCTGGGAAAGCCAATGTGGTGGCCGATGCCTTGAGCTGAAAGTCAGTTAGTATGGGCAGTCTAGCTTATTTATCAGTCGGGGAGAGACCACTTGCGTGGGATGTTCAGGCTTTAGCCAACCGATTTGTGAGATTGGAGGTTTCTGAGACTGGCAGTGTGTTGGCCCATACGGTGGCCCGTTCTTCATTGTATGAACATATTCGGACTAGGCAGTATGATGATCGTCATCTATGTGTTCTTAGAGATACAGTCCGGCACGGAGGTGCCAAGCAGGTTACGGTTTATGATGAGGGAGTTCTGCGGATGCAGGGCCGTATTTGTGTACCTGATGTTGAGGGTATTCCTGAGTTGATACTTCATAAGGCCCGTAGTTCCCGGTATTCCATTCATCCGGGCGCAGCAAAGATGTACCAAGACTTGCGGCAGCATTATTGGTGGTGTAGAATAAAGAAGGATATTGTAGCTTATGTAGATCGGTGCTTGAACTGTCAGGGGGTTAAGTACGAGCACCAAAGACCCGGTGGCTTGATGCAGCAGATTCAACTTCCTGAGTGGAAGTGGGAGCGTATCACCATTGACTTTGTAGTTGGGCTTCCACGGACTCAGAGGATGTTTGATGCGGTTTGGGTTGTTGTGGATAGGCTGACCAAGTCAGCGCACTTCATTCCGGTATCACTTTCATATTCAGCGGGGAAGTTGGCAAAGATATATATGAGAGATATTGTTCGATTACATGGTGTGCCCTAATCCATTATATCAGACAGAGGTACTCATTTTACCTCCCATTTCTAGAGAGTATTTCAGCGAGAGTTGGGCACACAGATTGATTTGAGCACAGCATTTCATCCTCAGACAGACGAACAGTCCGAGCGTACTATCTAGATTTTGGAGGATATGTTACGGGCCCGTGTCATTGATTTTGGTGGTTCATGGGACCAGTTCTTTCCTTTAGCTGAGTTTTCCTACAACAAAAGCTATCAGTCGAGCATTCAGATGGCTCCGTATGAGGCGTTATATGGTACACAGTGTCAGTCTCCAATTGGATGGTTTGAGCCGGGAGAGGCTATATTGTTGGGTTCTGAGATAGTCCAGGATACCTTGGACAAGGTGAAGATTATTCAGGATAGACTTCGCACAGCTCAGTCCGGGCAAAAGAGTTATGCGGATCGCAGAGTTCGAGATTTGGCTTTCATGACAGGAGATCAGGTGTTTCTTAGAGTGTCGCCTATGAAGGGCGTGATGAGGTTCGGGAAGAAGGGCAAGTTGAGCCCTAGGTACATTGGTCCATTTGAGATTTTGGATAAGGTAGGAAAGGTGGCCTACAGACTTTCCTTGCCATCGCATTTATCAGCCGTGCATCTAGTGTTTCATGTATCTATGCTCCGGAGGTACATTGCAGATCCATCTCATGTCCTTTACTTCAGCGGTGTACAGTTGGACAAGGGTCTGACTTATGAGGAGGAGCTAGTAGCCATGTTAGCTAGGCAGGTTCTTCAGTTGAGATCGAAGAGTTATCCTTCGGTTCGTGTTCAGTGGAGAGGTCAGCCTGCTGAGGCAGCTACTTGGGAGTCCGAGTTTGACATACGGAGCCGTTATCCCCATCTTTTCTTAGACTCAGGTACTTTTCTATGTCCGTTCGAGGACGAACGTTTGTTTTAGAGGTGGAAATTGTGATGACCCAAAAGGTCATCCAGTATAAATTTAGCTAAATCTGTGTTCCGAGGTCCCAAAAGCCTCCGTTAAACCCACCTCGATATGTGTGCGCAGCTCGGGCAGGTAGCCGGGAAGCTTTTATGTGAAAACTTGATGAAAAATTTCTTATAATTAATTGATTAAAGTTGACTTTGGTCAACAATTTTGGTAAACGGACTCGGACCCGTAATTTGACGGTCCCGGAGGGTCCGTAGGAAAATATGGGACTTGGGCATATGCCCGGAAACAAATTCCGAGGTCCCAAGCCCGAGAAATGAATTTTTAAAGAAAAATTGTTTTCTGAAAAAAAAATAAAGGTTTTCAAAAATGAATATTCATGTGAAAACCGTGTTACCGGGCCCGTATTATGGTTATGGAGCCCGGAACAGGTTTAATATATGTTATGTGAGCTATCTGTATTTTTTGTGTAAAACGGACTTGAAATGATGTGTTTCGGATCAAAATCGGAATAATTGAACCTTATGAAGTTTTAAGAAAATTCTATGAGTGTTGAGGTTTAATTAATCGATTTTGATGATATTTTGGTGATTTAAATGCTTAAATAAGTCCGTAGGATGTTTATGAGGTTGTGTGTATAATTGGTTTTGAGCCCCGAGGGCTCGGGTTAGTTTCGAGTAGGCATCGGAGCGCAAAAAGTTAGAAAAATATGGTGTGAAGTAGTTGTTGCTGGTGTCTGGTATTTTGCTCTATGTGATCGCATATGTCCGTCTGCGATTGCATAGGCTTGCTTTGAGGGGGAGGTCAGTTCCTCTATGCGATCTCATAGCACTGTCCGCAATCGCCTAGAGGTATAGAAGGTCTAGGCGGGAGCTGGCTAGGTACTCTTCGCGATCGCAAGGTCTAGTTCGCAATCGCATAGGGTGGAGTCCTTGAGCTATATGATTGCGGTCACTTGTTCGCTATCGCAGTGAGGAGGGATCCCAAGTTCTTCTTCGCGATCGCATTCTTTCAGCTGCGATCGTAGAGTGTAGGGACCAGACTCTCCGCGATCGCAGACCCATTTCCGCGATCGCGATGCACGTTTTCGCCCAGTTATTTTAAAAGCTCCAAAACAGAATACCATACGGGATTTCATCAAATTTCACCATTCCCTTCTTTCTCAAACTCCATTGAATACCTCCAAGCCATTTTCCCCTCCCTTGCCATTTGGGTAAGTGTTCTTAACACCAATTTCTTCCGCTTTTGTGATGACCCAAAAGGTCATCTTACATAATTTAAGCTATATCTGTGTTTCGAGGCTCTAAGAGCCTCCGTTAGTCTCACCTCGTTATGCGTGCGCAGCCCGGGCGTGTAGCCGAGAAACTATCATGTGAAAAGTTGATGAAAAATGAGTTTTGATAATTAATGAATGAATATAGTTGACTTTGGTCAACATTTCTGGTAAACGGACCCGGACCTATGATTCGACGGTCCCGGAGGGTCCGTAGGAAAATATGGGACTTGGGCATATGCCCGGAATCGAATTTCGAGGTCCCAAGCCCGAGAAATAAATTTTTAAAGAAAATTGCTTTCTGAAAATAATAAAGTATTTTGAAAATAAATAATTATGTGAAAACCGTGTTGCCGGGCCCG
>ML253565.1:0-10915 GCA_005239495.1 Nicotiana undulata | reverse complement strand
GAGGGGAAAACATTTTTGGATTTTGATTTATTATTTTACCTAGTTTTATAAAAGCTTTCAAAAAGGAAGGAAAATATTTTTGAATTTTTTTTTCTTCTTAAAGTCTTCTTTTTTTTCAGGAGATAATTAAAGGACAATATTTTTAGATTTTTAAAAATTGGGGTCTCAAAGAAAGACTTTTCATAAAAGGAAAGAAAATATTTATATTTTTTTGGATTTTTCTTTTTTTTTTTTGAAAATTGTGAAAAAGAAAAGGTAGAAAATATTTTTTGGGATTTTAACTTGATTTGTCTTCTTTGCTCAAATGAAAGACTTCTAAAAAAAATATTTTTGGTTAATAAGTTTTTTTTTATTATTTGAAGACTTCCAAAAAAAAAAAAGTGATTAAAGGAAAAATATTTTTGGATTTTTTTTTATAGGGAGGGTCGGAACTGATGAGGTTTGCCTACGTATCTCACATCCGGTGAGAATCAGACCCGCGTAGTTCGGGCAGTTTTGACGGAACTGGGAAAACGTGACTTTTGAGGACATTCAATTATTTTCTTTCTTCTTATAGACGGAGTTTCAGATTTTTAATACCAACCTCTCACTCTTTGTTTTTTTGATTTTATTTTTTCTTTTGATCTTCCTTCCTATTCTAGAAGCCGGTCAACATGCATGCCGAAAAAAACAGATGCCAAGTAGCACGTAAGATGCATCAGGATGGTCTTTTATTTTGGGTTCATCTGTCTTAGACGGACCCAACCCCTGTGTTGAGTCCCCTAAGTCAAATGCACGTGATGCAAACAACGCACTTACTAGGGATCCGGAATGAGGTTATGTCATTCTAAGTTTGAATCCTGGGGTTTTGTTCTAGACCAGGCTTACCCGAGCGGACAACTCAATCCGAGGTCGGGGCAGCGTACCGGGAATACAGAAGCTTCACCGGCTTTGCAACTTGTCTGTACCTCGTTCTGAAATTTGGACGACTCTAACAGAAAAGAAGTCACACGAAGTGCACACTTCCCAGAAGATTTAGAAGACTCAGAGAGAAGAATGGTTTCGGCACAGTTTATATGCAGTTCAGACAATATCAAAGTGGTAAGAAGCGCAATTAGCACATTAGGTTTAAACATGTAAAAGCAGATAATGGAAGCCAAATATAATAGCTACATAAGCTCGAATTCTTGAACCCTGAACCATAAGTTTTGGGTCCCAGTCCCCAGCAGAGTCGCCAGAGCTGTCACACCTCCTTTTTTCACTACCCCCGGATTGATGAAGGGTAATAAGGGAGTTTTTCCAATTAAAGTGACATTATTCGATTTTGGGATTTATTTATTATTTTAGAGTCGCCACCCGGATTTTTGACAATGCTTCGGAACACCGTTTTGTTTTGAAAATCCCAAACCGAGGAAGATTTGACTCCGTTTTGATTTGTCTGCGACCAGAAATCCGAGTAAGGAATTCTGTTAACCCGGGAGAAGGTATTAGGCATTCCCGAGTTCCGTGGTTCTAGCACGGTCGCTTAACTATTAATATTTGGCCTAATTATCTAATTATTTACATGTTTTTAACCTATTGTGCATTTTTAACCTTTTAAATTTAGCCGCTTTTGATAAGTATGAATTTATCTTGAAAATGAGTCACGAGAACGTGCACTCGTTATGCTTTTGTACATGTTACAATTACGCCACATGAAATGCACCCGTAATTGCGACACGTGATTTTAATATTGTTTTAAATTGAGGTCGGGGACATGAGTTGTCGCACCCGAGTGTAGATTATGTGGTCAAGACTATTGGTCATGACAATTTATAATGCCTATTTGAGGCAATATTCGATCGTTCTTTATGTTTTCTATTTTTGAAAGAGCGTTGTAGTTTTTAGGATCAATTAGGACGTTTTATGGATTTATTTTAAACAAGTCACGATGACGTGCACTTGTTGTTTTTGCGCACATGGCCAATCACGTCACATGAAATGCACCCGTGATTACCATGTTCATTTTATTAATGTTTTGAGTTGAGAGTCGGGGGCATGAGTTGCCACTCCCGAGTGTAGTTTAGAGTAATTTTGAATTTATTTGATTACATACTAAATTTCAAGCTAAATGAATATTTCTCTTCTTACTTAAGGATATGTAGTGAATTATCTATAATTAAGTTCACTAGCCTAAAAGACAACGTATTTGGGATATGACCACATTTTAGCCCATGTTATTTCAACCCTTTGGCCAATCCTCATTGTATCTAGTTTTGAGATGATTCGACATTAAATAGCTAACAATAAAGAGTTGATGCACCGATATATCTAATGTCTGTATCGTAGTAAAAGAGGCAGATTTCGGATTACAAATATTAATAAACATACAGCAGATTTCTTTAGCCATTTGACCTACGTGTCGTGCATGAATAATAATATATTGCTCATGGTCCTAACAGGGAACCTTTACTAGAACAACTCATATAGCAGAAAATAGATTGCGCAAACTTTTGAATAGAAATTATCTAGTATTTTCAGGGCAGAATTGATGCCATTCGAACAGTTTGGATTGATGGACGAATAATTTAACGTAATTACTGGGTTTACGATTCCGGATTCCATGACTGTTATGGTAGATATTCTAAAAAATGTAACTGAATTATAAATTTAGATATAGTCCAGTCTTTATTACAACTGAAAAAATGTATAAAACAGACTGTAAATATGCTATTACATCATTCCTAAAAATACAGGTTTTTTCTAAAAAAAGATAGGTTTAGTTGCTGCTCCTGTGCAAGCCAACAACCTTTGTAGCTCAAACCTGCGTTCTTTAGCCATTTCTAAAAAAAGATAAGTTTAGTTGCTGCTCCAGATTCAGTCCCCATGATGTCAATTTTAGCACAAACTCAAAACTACACATAGTATCTGCTGATTAGGTTAATCATGGATAGTTATTTACTAAGTGTCCATAATGACATATTGAAGCCATATGACCCATCTATCCCTTAAGAAGATGTTAATAGACTTAGATCCTAATCAACAAAACTGAAGACACACGAGCTCCTCTACTTGTGACATCTTCAGTAATTACGGACTGAATATAAATGAGGAGCAAATTTGTGCATTCGTCCCGAACTGAATATGACCATGAAGAGGCCAGTTTCAGCTCCAAGGATGCAAAACCATTAGATCTTTGATCATTCAATAGACTATGGTCTGAATTCATACAATAGCTGAACCCTTCTTGTGCATTTCTTAAGATATGAATCTGACTATTTAATGAGTCTAGATTCCTATCTTAATACTTTTGTAATGGGAACCTAAATACTCTGTAATTTGTTTATGCATTTTTGTAGGGTGAATCTGACCATGAAAAGGATCAGATTCACTCTCTAACAGCAATCTTTGCAACCTTCGATTCATACTTGTATTATGACTTTGATCTTTTAGGCACTTTTAAGATGAATGAGACCACTTAAAAGTTCTGACTCCTCAATTCTATGCCTTATTTAATACACATTTTTATATCTTTGACAGGGTGATTTCCAGCACCCTAAACTACTGTTTTGTGCACCATAAAAGGGATGAATTTGACTATCAATAAGTCAAATTCATCTACCTTAGTGCTACCACTATCATAATTCTAGATTACATGAAACCTTGATTATTTAGGCATTTATCAGAGGATGAACCTGACCATTCAAAAAGGTTCAGATTCCTCAGCTCTAAATGCCTTTTTACTACATACTTTGTACACTTTTGAAGGGCAAACTTGAACCGACCATACAAAATTTATGCACATATCATGGAGTGAGTTTGACTATTAAAGAATCAAAACTCATCTATCCAAGTGCAAATCAGCACCAATAGGCTGATACCAACATAAAATTAACGTCTAAACTACGACATGCCACATGTATTGCAGAATTTTAACAAAAGAAAATAAGGTCAGTCTCAAGAGTCACACATACACTTAGGTAGTAATGCATTTATTTCAGTTTTCATATCAAGAATGGAGGAGAAGAAGATTCAGATTCATATGACCTTGAAGAAACACAAAATGAGACAATAATTTCAATAACATTTTTGAATTTAAATATTTCATATAAAAGTTCGATGTTACATACATTTAAAGAGAAAAGTAGAGAAGTCTTGACCAAAGAAAGGTCAAGACAAGAAGAAATCAGCTAGGAGAGGGATGAAAAAACAAAGCAGCAACAGCAGCCAGCAAACGGGAGGAAAACCAGGAAGAAATAGAAGAGAACTCTCAATCCAAAGCAACACTCATTTTTCTTTTTGTTCCAAGATGACCAAATTTATTTTTCTACTGACTTTTATTTTTCAGTAAATGCTGCCCTGTTTTTTCTGTTTTTCTTTTAACTGTTCATGTATTTTTAGAATGATATATGTGTGTGTGTGGAATTCTGCACTCAGACTTTTTTAGCAGCTTTTTAGACAGAAAAAAGGTCCTTAAAGTGTGAAGAGAGAGTCCCTTTATAGGTATTTGGGAATGGGGTATCTTTTAGAATATTCCTAATTTCAAAAGCTGTAAATAGTACATAATAGTACATAGGGCAGCTGTCAACCTTATCTTTTTGGACAGCTGCCCCTATTCTAGAATATTCTCACCTATTAAAGACCTTTCTACCCTTAAAAAATCTGATTTACTAAGTCTATATTACCTATTATACCCTTTGGAGCCCCTGAATTTACCATTGGGTAATCAAGGTTACTCACTTGGGTTATTACTTAACTCTAGTTAACTAACACTAGTTATGTCCTTTAGGTGAGTACTAGTTGTTTTTAACTATGGTTAGGTCAACTAATTAGATTAGGGGTTTAGGGTTAGTTTCATATTAATTACCTATGTTTAAGTTAATTAATTAAAGCAAGTCAATTAATTTTAACTCCTGAAATTAAGTTAACTGATTTAGTTAAGTTAACTCAACTTGATTACCTAAAATCAGGAACTTAACTAATTATTAAGCCCAGGTTAACTAATTTGTTTTAGTTAATTAATCCTAAACTAGTTATCTTTGGACAGATTTTTAGGACTTAGCTTAGTATTTTAGGAAGTTGATAAACTAGGTTGATTCTATTAGACAAAGTGTCTAATTGGGGCTGATGGGTGTTATTAGCTAGATCTTAGTTTAATTGGCTTAATTAGGACTAATCTTGATTTTTTAAGCTTATGTTAGTTGAATCAATTTACTTAATCGATTGAAACTTAGTTGATTAAAAGACCTATTCTGAACTAGTTAAGTTAATTTGTTTAAACAATTCTATTAAGCTTATCTAGCAAATATAGTTAATTATCTTAACTGAGCGATTAACTTTAAACTTAAGTGAAGTCGCAAATCAACTAACTTGCTTCAAGTATCAAGCATAATCAACTCCTAATCAGTTCATAATTACATGGTTAATTAACTTTTAGGTGACTACCTAAGGTTGAAGTAGAATTAGCAGCTAACCAAGTCAAATTTTAGGTTAGTTGACTTAATTAATTATCATTTTAGATACACCTGACATATACACATTTGGGGTTGGGGTAGCAGTCGGGTAATGGGGTCCCAACAGAACAAGATAGCACCTGAACAAATATTTGGACTCAATCAAGATATACAAACAGTAAATTAAGGTCCATGGCTAACAATCAGCTTCAGGGAACAAGTAGAATCCTAATCGAGGGTTGAAATCAGGGCATTAATATCAAATATGAAGGCAGTATGTACACAGGTAAGGTGGAATCTAATCTAATTGATTGGACCTAAAACGGTTATTACATCATCAACATATGTATTTAAAAATTTAACTAATCAGGCAAAGCAAGCAAATAACTAAACGTAGCAATAACATATTAACGAGAATCATGGAAGAAAACAAGGATGTATCAATCAGAGAACACATAAACAGTTCATTTCATAATCCGACTCTACTCTAATCACGTAATCAGGGACAGAATAAACATATGACATCTTTCTTTAATTAGTAAGGAAAAATTCAATCCTAACCAAACAGTCGGATAACTAAGACATTTGCTTGTTAATTCAAGACAATATTAATGGGATAAAACGAACCGACTAAGAACGGTTATAACGGTTCAGTTCCACCTTCGTTTTGATTTTCTTGATCCAATGTAGGGAATAACAACTAATTAAGTAACATCGTAGTCTAATATAAAAAAGTTAATGAAAACAGAATTTAGCCTAGTTCCTACCTCGATATTTTGTAGAGAAAGTAAAGAAGAGAAAAGATACCTTGTTAAAAAGTTTTGGACGGAAAAATCAAAGTCACCGAACCTTGGCCGGACTCCGGCGGGTTTGAAAATGGTTCAAACGCACATGAATCAATAGCTCTCATCAAAAGCTATTGACTCATGTAGGTTCGAGCCATTGATTGTCTTCAAATTGGCCGGTATTGATCTTCTAGGGTTCGGCCTTACTAGATCTAAAATTGGGGTTTTTTGGTTAGGTTTTTGGGAAAACCGATGGTGGGAGGTGGTAGAGGGAGTGATGGGGATTGTTTGGTGAAAAAATGGAGTTGATTGGAGAATTTCCGCCGCCGGAGGCGATTTCCGGCCGGCGGCGGACGGCGGAGTTACGGCGGACCTACGATGGGAGGAGGTGGTGCTAGGCGGAGACCAGCTGGTCTCTAAAGAGAGGGAAAAGATGAAGGGGGAAGAGGGGTGTTAGGCTTCTAAATGAATGGGGGGGGTAGGGGCTTTAGGAACAGTCTTATACCTAGGGGACCATTAGTTTTGGACCGTTGGATCAATAAGATCCAACGGCCAGGAGGCTTAAAGAGACAAAACGTGGTCGTGTGGGTAGTATAAGGCTGGACCGGGTAGAATTGGCTTTGGGCTTGGGTTTCAACAGGTTTTGGCAACTTGGGCTTGGGTAAATCAACCCAGGTCCATTTTAATCTTTTAGTAACAAAATCCACCTTGCTAATTTAAAATTTAAACTAAAGATAATAATTAGCTAATACTAGTCTTTGTTTCAATTAATTAATTAATTAAGAGTCTTATTACTTAATTACTCTTAGTCATTCAAAGACAAATCCCCCCCATTTTTGTTTAACAAATAATTAAATCAAGAAATTATCATTAATTTACTAAACTTATTTAAATACTAATTAAGGTTATGTGCTTACTCGTGCCATCTAAAATTGTTTATGGATTCAAATGATGGACTATGGCTACGCGATGTAAAATAAAATAAATTCGCAAATAGCATTAAAAATTCAACAAAAATTCGTAAAGTTAATTAATTCAGTGAGATTTTGTAGGATTATACGATAGGTAAAAATTACGTGCTCACAGCTGCCCCTCTTTGTTCGAAAACACGAATAGTTTTCGGGCAAAGACAAAGTGAGCAGCAATAAACGACTTTTACCCATTCATATGTTCCATTGTGAAGCGTTTTTGAAAAGTTTTGACCGAACCCACGCTTCCAAGGTCGCCTACATATCCTTGGCTATAAAGGAATCAGGTCAGTGTAGTTCTGGAAGTTTTGGTAGCTGGGACTACCGAGTAACTGTGGTTTCGCTGCGGTTGCTGTTGTTACTGTTGCTGATCTCCTTATTACACCCAAAATGAACAAAACGACAGGCTAACTGAACTTATCAACCGCTAGTTACAAGATTACTATCTAAGACCTAGTCTTGAGTTTTGATCTTCTACTAACTCTGACTTGGATCTTGATGCTCGTTAGCTGCAGGTGCTGGTTTTGTCTTACCGTTCTTCAGATCAAGGCAGAATGTACCAGACGGATGACTTCAATCTCGTCCTGAGTAGTCCATATCTTCCCCGTGTCTGCATTTTGGATTCAGACTTCTCCTTTTGTTTTATTATTCCGGATCGAAACTTCTTCTTTTGGGTCGTCTCGAATCCATTGTCCTAAAATGTAATCTGCACAAAGTCGAAGGAAAACAACGAACGAAATTTTCTACCCCAGTTTCCACTGGGAAATTTCATGAGTTATTGTAAACGAATCTATACTTACTGTATTATGGAAAGTGATGAAAAGCCAGGAGCAGTGCCCCGAAGTTATTGCAAACTAGGGGATGTATACCCTATGCCCAAAGGTAAGATCAACTAGGGGTTGGAGACCCGATGTTGGAAGGGGATTGACAGATTACGCTGTTGTCAGAAAAGATCACCGGGTTATGCCGATGTCTGTGGGGAGGATCAACGGGTTATGCCGCTGTCAAGGAAGAGATCACCAGGTTATGCTGGTGTCTGGAAAAGTCGACAGGTTATGCTGTCGCCGGGAAGAGATATCACTGGGTTATGCCAGTGTCAAGAAAATGATCAACATGTTATGCTATTGTCAGGAAAGAAGGTTACCAGGTTATGCTGGTGTCTGGACAGGTCAACAGGTTATGCTGTTGCCTGGGGAAGAGGAGATCACTGGGTTATGCCAGTGTCAGGATATGATCAACAGGTTATGCTGTTGTCAAGAAAAGATCACCAGGTTATGCTGGTGTCTGGACAGGTCAACAGGTTATGCTGTTGCCTGGGGAAAAGGAGATCACTGGGTTATGCCAGTGTCAGGATATGATCAATAGGTTATGTTGTTGTCAAGAAAAGATCACCAGGTTATGCCGATGTCTGGAAAGTTCAACAGGTTATGCTGTTGCCTGAGGAAAAGAAGATCACTGGGTTATGCCACTGTCAGTACATGATCAACAGGTTATGCTGTTGTCAAGAAAAGATCACCAGGTTATGCCGATGTCTGAAAAGGTCAACAGGTTATGCTGTTGCCTGAGGAAAAGGAGATCACTGGGTTATGCCAGTGTCAGGATATGATCAACAGGTTATGTTGTTGTAAAGAAAAGGTCACCAGGTTATGCTGGTGTCTGGACAGGTGAACAGGTTATGCTGTTGCCTGGGGAAAAAGAGATCACTGGGTTATGCCAGTGTCAGGCTATGATCAACAGATTATGCTGTTGTCAAGAAAAGATCATCAGGTTATGCTGGTGTCTGGACAGGTCAACAGGTTATGCTGTTGCCTGGGGAAAAGGAGATCACTGGGTTATGCCAATGTCAGGATATGATCAATAGGTTATGTTGTTGTCAAGAAAAGATCACCAGGTTATGCCGATGTCTGGAAAGGTCAACAGGTTATGTTGTTGCCTGAGGAAAAGGAGATCACTGGGTTATGCCATTGTCAGGACATGATCAACAGGTTATGTTGTTGTCAAGAAAAGATCACCTGGTTATGCTGGTGTCTGGACAGGTCAACAAGTTATGCTATTGCCTGGGGAAAAGAAGATCACTGGGTTATGCCAGTGTCAGGATATGATCAACAGGTTATGCTGTTGTCAGAAAGATCACCAGGTTATGCCGGTGTCTCTTAGGGAGTAGGACCCTATGTTGGAAGAACCATCGGGTTATGCCGGCATCAACTAGGGAGTGGGACCCTATGCTGGCATCAACTAAGGAATGGAATATCCTATGTTGGGAAAGGTGTAGCTGGGGATTGGAGACCCTATACCACTTTAGGTTTGGATTGTTTTCAACATCGTTCTCTTCTTTTCTTTTCTTTTCTTTTCATTTTATTTTGAGTGAATGTGGGAAAGAATTTTGGAGAAAACTTCCCTTTCTGGAGTTGTTGTTGCAGAGCTCCTTCTAGCTCTTGCGCAGTTCCTTTTGGTTGTGCCTGCTTTTTGCACGGTTGCTTTTGAGTTGCACTTGTTTCAGATTTTCAAACGAAGAACAATTTGTTAGTTTGAAACGGTGGTTGGTTTTGCGGCCTTGATTTTCACTTGCTTTCTTTTTGGGTTTTTGGAGTATCGGGGAATCTTTTGCCCCTCAAATTCCGCTGCAACGGTTGATCGCGTGGGACTTAACCTTTCCAACTTTATTTTGCCTTTATTAGCCTTTCATTTCTGACTTTTCTTCCAACTTTAACTTTAGGGCATTTGGAATATTTCGGGTTTTCAAACCTTGCCGAGAGGGTTAGCCACGTGAGGCTCAACCTTTCACTTCATTCGCCTTTATAGGCACTTCAAATTTGATTTTCTCCTTTCGAGGGTTTTGAGTTTGAAGCATCGGTCGCCATGGCCAGTCGAGGTCGACTCGATGCCCCTGACGAGGCTGAGTGCTTTTTGCATATTAGCCCGTGTCAAATGAGAGCCCTGTAAATCAGTCTTGCCATCCTTTCTTCGCCTTAACTTAGAAATAGAGTCAGACTGAAAGGGATTGAAAGGGAATAACAAAGAAACAAGGACAAAGAATTTTGACAAAAAATATCCCTTTCGGGGAGAGAAAAAAGGACTTATCTGGAGTGCACGCGGCTTTCAATAAACATGACATGCGTCTTGGACTGGATGCCTGATCTATGTAAACCATCTAACTCTCAGAAATTCGTCACGACTTTTAACTCGAGGTTGAGAAACCTTGCCCCAGAATATGTCGATATTAGTGACCAAACCTCTTCTTTTTGATTAGTAGTGCCCTTTTCGGGTTTTCACCAGCTAACCTCTCTTATTTCTCTTCTCGCCATCGCCCTGTAGTGCTCTTTGCGAGTTTTCATTAACAAGACTCTCTCATCTTTAATTTCTCTACTCACCGTCGCCTTATGGTGCCCGCGTGAGTTTTCACCGATAAGACTCTCTCATTTTAATTTCTCTTATTGCTTGTATGAGGTCCAGATAGATGTATCATCCCATTATGGATTTTCTTTGTCGATCGATCGGAAGGACTTGAATAGGATTTGGGGTAAAAGAATTTGTAGTGAATTACAACCTTGGAACTTTCAGACGAATCATTGCCGAATCTCAACACTTGCCCCAACTTAAACTCTTGGGGGAAATGTGGATTTTTTATTTTGCTGTGACTGAACCCCAGGGAGAGGCTGCCTACGTATCCTTTCGGAATCAAGTCAGACGTTGTCACGACCCAAAACCGGTCCAGGTCGTGATGGCGCCTAACGGTGGGGTTAGGCAAGCC
>ML253564.1:364-107978 GCA_005239495.1 Nicotiana undulata | reverse complement strand
ATTAGAAGTTTTATGGGGTTTTACTTACCTCTTACAGTGGGTGGTCGTGGATGGTGATGCCCATGCTTGGAGGTCTCTAATGGAGGTTGAACATGGATGAAATGAGAAAAACCCGAAATTTTGGAGTATTTAAGTGGGCTGCCAACAGGGGTTTCCGCACCTGCGATAATAGGACCGCAGGTGCGGTCCCGCGCCTACGAGTAAGTGGTCGCCCCTGCGGAAAAGGGCCTGGGACCCTGGGCTCGCGCCTGCGGGATTGGGAGTCGCACAAGCAGTCCCGCTCCTGCGGAATTTGTGTCGCCCCTGCGGAAAGGGTCGCGCCAGCAATGGCTTGGACCGCGCCTTCGGTCTCGCGCCTGCGGCCTACGTCCCGCGCCTGCGGACTTGGGCAAGGGGGATGGGGTCCGCTCCTGAGAGGCTGGGACCGCAGGGGCGGTCCCGCACCTGCGGTTATGCAACCGCACCTGCGGCCACACCAGCTGTTGTGCACCAGCAGTGGTTTTTGGCCTCGCACGGGGTCCGGGAGGCACCTGGGCCCACCCGAGCCCCCGTCCAAAAATACCAACAAGTCCCAAATCATTAAACGGACTTTCTCGAACTCCCGGAACACTCAATACAACGCTAAAACTCAAAATCACTCTCCAAAACCCCTGAATTCAAAACTTAAGGACTTGAAATTCTAGAATTCACTTTAACACGCCGAACCGGCCTAAACCACTCGGAATGACCTCAAATTTTGCAGATAAGTTATAAATGACACCAAAGAACTATTCCCGGTCTCAGAATCTCATTCGGACCTCGGGAACATAACATCACTTTCCAAGTCGCATTTCAAATTCTTTAAAACCTCAAAACCTCATTTTTGATCCGAAACCACTCAATTCACACCCGTTTTACACAAAATTTTACATATAAGACAAATAATATATAATAAACCTGTTCCGGGCTCCAGAACCATAACACGGGCCCGGTAACAAGGTTTTCACATAATTATTCACTTTCACATTCCTTTAATATTTCCAAAAATTAATTTCTTTAAAAAATTCATTTCTCGGTCTTGGGACCTCGGAATTCGATTCCGAGTATATGCCCAAGTCCCGTATTTTTTAGGGACCCTCTGGGACCGTCGAATCACGGGTCCGGGTCTGTTTACCAGAAATGTTGACCAAAGTCAACTATATTCATTTATTAATTATCAAGACTCATTTTCATCAAATTTTCACATAATAGCTTCCCGGCCACACGCCCGGGTTGTGCACGCATATCGAGGTGAGACTAACGGAGGCTCTCGGAGCCTCGAAACACAGATATAGCTTAAATTACCTAAGGTGACCTTTTGGGTCATCACATCTTCAGACCTTTGTATTTAGTAATCTCATAGACAGTTCGTGAGTTAGTGACTCCAAATTCTGAGTTGTATTTAAGGGATTTCAGCGAGATTTGGTTATTTCGATATTAGAATTTATTAAGCTTCCGCATTTTATTATGATTATCTAGTATCACTTATTGTTTCTATTTGTCATTGTAAATAATTCAGTTAAAACGTTGGCTAGTCTAGCGAGTTCAACGTTAGACGCAATCACGGTCTGAAGGTGGGATTTCGGGTCGTGACATATTTCCTCTTATATGTCGTTACTCTTTAAAAAAAACCATTCTTTGTCCCTTAGGTTCTATCTTCAACCATCCTAGTGTGAGTACTGCTCAGGGTCCACATGAGCCTCCTGTGAACTCTGACACACTGGAAATGGTTCCCAATATCTTGTGAATAATCTTCTAAATATGTGGTTCTTGTGTGAGCATTGCCCTGGGTCCCCGAGGCCCTTGGGAACTTTGACACACCAGTAACTTGGTTCTATATGTGCTATGGGTGAGGCCCTCACCATTGACTATGTTATACCTATGAAATGAGCCTCAAAGGTGATTGGTTTGAAGGCCTGGTTCCTCAAGTTTATTTGGGCCTAATGAAGGCTCCCTTTAGTGTATATTATTACTACTATGTAATTTATTCATTACTCTAGTTTGTAATAAGTTTGTAATGAAGAGGTTCTGGGGTATTTAGTAAAATCGGGGTTATTATTTCCATTTGTTAAAATGGATAGAAATCCAGCCTATAGGGTTTTATCTATGTTGTTAATTCTATTCAAACTGTATAAGTTCTATGTTGTGCTTAGTAATCCTACCTATAGGACTTTTGTTGGTGATGTTGGTTCTGATTTATATATTTGTATATACGAAATCCTGCCTATAGTGTTAATATTTTATGCTAGAAATCCTTCCTATAGGATGCATTAAATTGTTCAATAAATATGCATTAGAAATCCTGTTCAAGGGGCCTCAATATTTGCTCCATGTGTTTTCTGAAAATGTGTACAACTCATGCCCGTCTTACTGCTTAGTAGATATCATGCCTATAGGATCAAATCAATTCAGATAATAGATATCATGCCATATGATCAAATCAATTCGGATAATAAATATCATGCCTATAGGATTTAAAATCAGTTCAGTAATTAGAAAGCATGCCCATAGGATTAAAAAGGGAAATAAAACATATCTCTATAAGTTAAAGTTAGTGCAACACCTAGAAATCATGTCTATAGGTCTATAACCATCAAACTCATAGAAGTCATGCCTATAGGATTCTATTAATTGGTTCTGAACACAATAACCATTGTCAATCACTTAGGCAATATATCTGTAGGATTTAATAACAATTCTAGATTCGAATTTGTGATGTATTATTGCCTGAAGTGCCCAGACTATACTGAATAAATTCAGTAGGCAAACAATAGGTCTTGACACTCACCTTAATAAAACTGCCTTTGCACTCTGTTTTCTCACATAGATATCCTGCCTATAGGACTTCAATTTAAGCTTGTCAATCAATTGCGTGCCTTTGTTGTTTATATGAGGAGGTCAATATGAGCCCATAATTACTTTTCTTTTATATGAGATTCCTAATTGTGTTTACTTGTCGCCTAGACTTTTTCATTTTTGAGAAACATAGGTTGGGTCTAGAACTATCCCAAATAGAGGTCCTAATACCTCCAGGGCCATAGGTAAGGGATGGGTAGTGCACGCATAGGAAACACACTAGAATCGACTAGAGCGGTTTAGGTAACAACTTAAAGATAGTAATAAGGTAGTAAGGAGATGATAGTTTGTGCGCTAAATACTATGAGTAACACCCCGACTTGAGGGAGTTACAAAGTATTGCACGGGGTGATCCTATAGGCTAAAAAACATAGGACCCCCCTCCCCCCCATTCCCGTTTAAAATATAAAGCGAGTATTTTATTTGTCCAAATTGCTTTCTTACCATTAGACTAATTCACTTAATGTAATTTCGGCCGGGACCTACCGCTGTGGACCTCGAGGGGTGCCTAACACCTTCCCCTCAAGGTAATTTTAGACCTTACCCGATCTCAGGTGATGTAAACTGGTAATATGAATTATCTGCTCTAGGTGCCCTAACGCACCTTAATCCGTTAGGTGGAGACTCTCTCAATTCCAATTCCTTACCCTCTCAAAAGGATTTGTCCCAAAAAATGCCGAAACCCGATTTCTCGAGAAAAAGGAGGCGCGACAGTCATCACCATAAGCATAGTCACAACAACAGAATCGCCATATAAAAACCTATTTCCAGCGAAGAATACTTTTCTCTTACTCTTAAATTTGCACTGTCTCAAAGGATGTATGAGGCTAAGCCATGCCTCCCTATTTTCATAAGGCTAGGCACTGCCTTCTCCCTGCATGAGACTAAGAATTGTCTCGATCCTTTTATGAGGCTAAGCCATGCCTCCCTATTTTCATAAGGCTAAGCATTTCCTTCTGACTACATGAGACTAAGCATTGTCTCAATTCTCTCATGAGGCTAAGCCCTACCCCCTATCTGCATAAGGCTAAGCAATGCCTTCTCTTTGCATAGACTAAGCCCTGTCTCAATTCCTGCATGAGGCTAAGCCCTGCCTCCCTAGCTGCATAAGGCTAAGCACTGCCTTCTCTTTGCATGAGACAAAGCCCTGCCTCAATTCTTGCATGAGGCTAAGCCCTGCCTCCCTAGTTGCATAAGGCTAAGCACTGCCTTCTCTCTGCATGAGACTAAGCACTGTCTCGATCCTTGCATAAGGCTAAGTTCTGCCTCCCTATCTGCATGAGGCTAAGCAATGCATTCTCCTTACATGGGACTAAGCACTGTCCCAAACCTTGCATGGGACTAAGCATTGTCTCATTTTGCATAAATGTCGCTCTATTATAAACCTCACATTATTCTCTTCTCTCGGGGCTAGGATCTGCCCCAAACTCTATGCAAGACTAAGACCTGTCTTGTTATTATCTCTTGCATCATGTCTCTGCACCTCATGGGCTGATATATAGCCAACTTGTCCGAAGTCGTCATAGTCTGAATGCATCATCCTCATAGCTGGAAGAGACCATGCCATTGCCTGAGGATCTCTCAATCTTACACATCATTATTGAAAGACATCATGGTTTGGAGACACCATCTTCATGGCCCAAGAACATCATTTCATGGCCTGGGAATCCCTTACCGCATAATTCATGGCCCGGGACATCATGGTCCCAAGGGAATTTGCATAATGTTTAAGTTTACGCAATAATCTATATATACTTGCATACAATCGTATTTTGAGTTTGCAGGTAATCTAAGAAGCAACCGTTCTTCTAACGGGAGCAATCTTTGCTCCGGTTTCCATTCAACGTTCATATCCTTCAAAGTATTTCAAACGTAATCGATCATTGTCTGTTACCCATTATCATCCGACATCTATTAAAGGACTCATAAACATTTTCAAATCCTGATCCATCCTGTCTAGAATATTTCTTTTGTTTTTACAATAACTCCATCGACTTATTCCACCGTTTGATCCAGAACTACACGCGGCCTGATTCCTATAAGAGCAGGGATATGTAGGCAGCTCGGAAGCCACAGTGCACCTATATCTTTCAAATCACCCCATTCGATCAAAATCGGTCATCATTTCTTTACCCAACAACTCCTTCATCCTTCTAGGTAAAGAATGGCAGTTGTTGATACCCAATGTTTTCCTAATATGTTTCAAATATACATATATACTTTCAAAGAGTGCATTTTCATCATCATTTGATTCATAAACACATACAAATAATTTTTCCTAATTGTTTCCATAATTATAAAGATTTTTAAACCAATTTATTCCCATATTTTATTAAATAAATAATCATTAATTGAATCACAAATAATTTTATGATTATTTTATCATCTAACTTCATCATTTATATCCATATTAAATTTTAAATATTTTTTGTTGCATTTATTATAATTACATTTCAATTTTTAAGGCTAAAATTACATATTTTGCAATAATAGCCCATATATACTTATAATTGCTTTATTTATGCAAAACAAATAACTTTTCATATTTTTATAGTGTTAAATAATTTTTATTAACCATATTTATGCACAAATAATGTTTTACTATTTTATTTATCATTTTTACAAAATATTTATCATTTTTACAAATTATTTTATTAATTACAAATGGGTATTTAACTAATAGCCCTAAATTTCTCCAATTTTCAGACCTAGGCTACCCAAACCAGCCCAAATTACCCAACCCAACACCTAAATTGCCTAACCTAATAATCCCAGCCCAAAATCAACAACTGAATCCCTCCTACCCGGTCGTGACCCATGTACTGACCGACCCCACTCTCCTTTTAGTCATAGCGGTTGATTTACCAAGATCAACGGACCCCGTTTAATCCCTCCCTTTATCTAATCAACCCTAACCCTAATCCCTCAATTCCCTCTCACCTGTCGTCACCGAACTCTCTCAACTAGAAGAATCCTAACCCTAGTCGTCACACCCAAATCCTTCTCCTAATCCCTCTTATAATGGGATTCCCTTCCTATTTACTTACCATTTCCGTCTATTTTCGCTACTAGTCGATTCTTTATGGTGTTACTTAGTACTTGCATAAACATGGCAAGTACTATCTCTGCGATTCTGTCAAAATGAGTTCTATTTCTGGAATCTGGACTGTATTTCATCTACACGCGTTTGATTCTGTATTATGTGAGTCCGATATCGTTTGGATTTCTGGGATCTGCACCTTCCCTAAAAAGCTAGTGTTTTACGAATTTCTCTCTTAAATCGATTTCAAAAACTGAGTTGCATGTTTTCTTTCCTTGTTTCTTGTTCATTTTACTTTGTTTCCTTATATGTGTGCCCAAATTTTCTCTTTTGTGAATATTCATTTGGCCCTAATTTAGGGTTTTCAGATCTCTTTAGATCGGACCAAAATTAGTTTGATTCTCTTATTCTTAGCGTTATTTGTGTCTATGTTCATCCCATGCTACTGTTTTTATGAATATTCCGGTGATATTTGTTTTCTTAAAAATTAGGGTTTACTTATTTTTTCTTCAAATATGATTCTTTATTGATTCTGTATGTGTTGTTTCCTTATTGGTGTTTGATTTTGCAATTTACCTTGTTTACTCGATTCAATTTCTGCTACTATATAAACCCTTCCCCTTTCCACTTTAATACATACTTAGAATCACAATAATCTCACTAAGAAACTTAAGATTTGGCTATGTGTTTTCTTTGCTATCTCGTTCTATCTCTGGTTTTGACCGGTAAGCCAAGGTCAAATATTCTGGGTTCTCGACTATTGTGGTGTTATTCTTGCTTTTCTCGCCTAACTAGTGAGTTACTGTACCTTTGCCATTTTATTGTTATGCACATGTGACCTGTGTCTATGATCTAGTGTGTATAAAGTTTATTTTTTAGCATGATCCTGTCAATTTTATGCTTGTTCGAGTCTCTTTAGTTATTTAATTAACATTGTTATTTCTGAGATTGTTTGTTTTGTATAATATGAATCCTCTTAAGTGTTTAGCTTAATACCTTCTAATTTGTTTCTTGTATGTAGTTTTGTTATTTCTGCACTTGCCTTGAATTATTAGTAATCTCTTAGGATAATACCAGAATACTTATTAGTTTACCTATTCTGAATCTTTACCAAGTTTGTCTTGTTATGTTTGATCAGTACTAGGCCCCTTTTTGTCACTAATGTACCCTGATAACCTGTCTTTTAGCATGTCTTTAAATCATTTGATTCCATATGATTGTTTGACTCTAGGGTAATTGGTTTATGCTTTCATACCATGTCTAAATACTGATTGTGAATAAACACAAATTGTCCTTAATGCTAGCATGTACACTTAGCCTAATTAGACATTTCAGACTCCAGCTTATTAAGTATAATGCATTTGTGCATGTAAAACTTTGCAAATCTTGCCACTTCTTTTCTTAGACCTTGCAATGTAATTCTGCCTATGTGTTCAAGTCTTATTGTCCACTACTTTGTGTTTTAAACTCTGTTATGTTGGCCCCTTGGCCATTGCCTCTATTTTATGTGTTATTTATGCTATCTTGAATCCCCATTCTTAGGTCCTTTAGGTTCTGTCCTTGACCTCCCCAGTATGAGCACTGCTCGAGTCCATGTGAGACCTTTGTGAACTCTGACACACTGGAGCTTGGTTTCTAATCTCCTTTGAACTGGTTCTGAGCATTTGTTCTCTAGTTTGAGCATTTCCCTGGGTCCTTGAATCCCTTGGGAACTCTGACACACTAGAGATTTGAGTTTTTTGTGCTATGGGTGAATCATTCATCACTGGTTCTTGTGTATCCATGAATATGAGCCTAGAGTTGTTATGGGTTGTCCAGGTGTATTTGGGCTTGTTGTAGGCTCTATAGTTTTATATTTTGTAATTCATTCATTAACCTGGTCTGTAATAATTTTGTAATAATAATTCTGGGGTATTTGGTAAAATTGGGAAGGGTTTCTTATTTTCATTTCCAAAGTTGGGTAGAAATCATGTCTATAGGGTCTCTATTTGTGTTGTTGGCTCTGCTTATAAGTTTCATATTATGGTGTTGAAATTGTATACTAGAAATCATGCCTATAGGTTCTATATTGTGTTTACATGCTAGAAATCCTTCATATAGGACTAACGTTGTGATATGTTAGAAATCATGCCTTTAGTTGTATCAATTTGTCTAGTAGTTGTGTGTTAGCAACCATGCTTATATGATCAATACTTGGCTTAATTGTCTCCTGGTCTAATCTATGTAAATTTCTGCGTGTACATTGTTTAATTATAAAATCATGTCTATAGGGTAAAATCAATTCACTTGTAGAAATCATTCCTATAGGGTTAAACTTAGTACACTTGTAGAAATCATGCATATAGGGTTAAAATCAGTTGACTTGTAGAAATCATGTGTATAGGGTAAAATCAGTACACTTGTAGAAATCATGCATGTACGGTTAAAATCTGTTCACGTGTAGAAATCCTTCTTGTAGGGTTAAAATCAGTTCAATTATAGAAATCATGCCTATAGGATTCAATTAAATAGTTCTGAATATGATTCTCACTGTCAATCACCTAGACAACGTGCCTATAGGATTAAATAAATAATTCTGGTCATACTCGTGTGATTTGTTATTATTGTATAAAACAGCCAGATACTAAGCTAAGCTAAAATCAGTAGGTAAATATGCATGTAGGTCCTAATACTCGCGTTAAGAAACTGGTTCTATATACGACTACCTGTTTGTTAAACATCACCTGGATATCCTCTTAGTTTGCATGCATTTGCTGTTTACATGTGGATGCTAATTTGAGACCATATCTGTCTTTATTTGAAAAGTCCTAATTGTTTTGTATGTCGCTTAGTATTTTACAGTTTTGAGCAACTTAGGTCGAGTCTAGATTCATCCAAAAAAGAGGTCCCAATACTTCCAGGACCATAGGTAAGGGACGGGTAGTGCACGCATAGGACACGAGCTAGAATTGATTAGAGCGCTTTAGGTAAAAAAACTCAAAGATAGTAATCGGGTAGCAGGAGATGATAGTATGCGCTCGCTGAATAATATGAGTAACACCCCCGTCTTGGGGGAGTTACGAAGTATTATTTATGTTGCACGGGGTGATCCTATATGCTAAAAAACATAGGACCCCCTACCCCGATTAAATATTTTCCTCGCTTTCTTTAGACTAATTCACATAATTTAAGTTCGGCCGGGACCCACCGTTATGGACCTCGAGGGGTGCCTAACACCTTTCGCCTCAAGGTAATTTGAGCCCTTACCCGATCTCTGGTGATACAAACTGGTATAATATGTGTTATTTGCAATAGGTGCCCTAACTCACCTTAATATGTTAGGTGGCGACTCTCTTAATAATCAATTCCTTTTCCCTTCTCTCAAAAGGAGTTGTTAAATGTCGAAACCCGATTTTGCGAGAAAAAGGGGGCGCGACACCTCGCACCTGCGAACATTTCTCGCACCTACGGTTACCACACCTGCGGTTCAAACGTCGCACATGCGTGTTTCATTTATGTAGCCAGGTTCCACACGGTGATGACCCAAGGGATCATTTTATGAATTAAGACTTTGTTCTAGGCTTATTAGCCATAAAAAGATTAATTTTAACTACCTCGTTTTGCGTGCAAAGTCCGGGCATGAAACCGGAAAGCTTTTATGTGAAAATATAAGAAATAATAATTTATAGAGTTAAAATTTTGTTTTAGTTGACTTTAGTCAATATTTTGAGTAAACAGGCCTGGATCTATGTTCCGACGATCTCGGGAGGTCCACAGTAAAATATGGGACTTGGGCGTGTGCCCGGAATTGAATTTCGAGGTCCCAAGCCTTATAAATTTATTTTTGAAAGAAATTGTTTTACTGAATTATTAATGAAATCAAGAAAGGAATTTATGTTTGAAACCATTGGTATTGGGTCTGTATTTTGATCCCGGAGCCCGGTACAGGGTTTTTATAGTATTTAAGTACTATATGTAAACTTTTGTGAGAATCGAAGTTTATTTGACGTGATTCGGACATCTGGTTGAGAAATAGTGAAATTTAAGTGTTCTTGAGAAAAATGATGAGTTTTGAGGTTAAATTCATAGTTTTAGATGTTATTTTCATGATTTGATCGCACGATCAAGTCCGTATGATATTTTTAGACTTGTGTGCATGTTTGGTTTAGAGCCCCGAGGTCTCGAGTGAGTTTCGAGTAGGCTTTGGGATGTTTTAACTTGTAAAAAAATATATATGTTGTCATAACAGTTTCTGGTGTACTGGTGCTCCACGTTTTTTATTCAAAAAAAAATCTTAGCAACCATAACCTATTAAAACACCAACGCCTCCCTTAACAAAATCCAACTCGGGCACCAGTCATTTTTTTATATTTTCGAACTAAAAAGACCTAGAGGCGATTTTCTTCACCCAAGTTCATCCCCAAAGTGTTGGTAAAGAATTCTAAACTCTACTCTTTCAATTACCCAATGTTTTTCATCACTTTTCAATCAAAAATCAAGAAATTTCATGGTTAAAATTGAGGGTTTGGGTAGAATTAAGGAATTTTATAAAAATCAAATTTTGACCTCGAATTGGGGTCGGATTTTGAAACTAATTGCATATTCGGGCTCGGGGGTGAATGGGTAAACGTAATTTGGTCCGAACCCCGAGTTTGGACCAAGCGGGCCCGGGGTCGGGTTTTAACTTTTTTTTAGAAAACTTAGGAAAAATCATAATTTTCAGTAAAATTACTTCATTTAGCATTAATTAATGATGTTAAGAAAATTATGATTAGATTCAAGTGTATTGGAGGTGAATTCGAAAGGAAAAGCTATAATTGAGCAGTGAGTGGCCTGCGGAATTGAATGAAAGTGTTTGACCTAACCGTAGCTTGAGGGAATAGGTGGTGTTGTCTTATTTTCTACATGTTAGTGTTGAGTATGAAATATAGGTGTGGTGGGAAGATTATGAAATTACTAGACCAATTGTGGCTCTGACTGAAGATGCAGACGTATTGAGAGATCACCCAGTGAATTATGTAGTGGTGCAACGGACCTTGGCATCTGGTTGATTTATATGAGCTGTGGAGTTTAACATTGTGTATTATCAAACATTGTGACCTATGACTTCGTGCCAAGTGGGGAAGTCCACCAACAAGGAATAGATTTCAGGGTCATGTGTTATATCGGTTTTGGCTTGAAATGTATAAGGCCTGAGATTTTGCAAGAGATAAAGTTGGGACATGCGATATGTCCGCCTCCTTAATAACCATATACCTCAATACAAAAGGATTTATATATCCAACTTTAAATCTACAGAAGGTCTACTTAGCGTAGAAGTCGTGATTGTGGATTTTGGGGTGCTCCAGAAGGAGTACAGTGGTTGACGAGCTTCTAGACTATATGAATCGTGCCAAGAATTATCTATATAGAGCCTTACCTTTGGGATCATTTTGCATCATTATTTATAAGAGTTACCCCAAAGAATAACGAACAACATATGAATAAATGGGGTAGCTCAACAGTGTTGAGTCAGCATAGTAAAAGAAGAAATGGGCCGCCGGTGTTTGTAGCAAGCCTATGAAGAGGACGACCAGCCAATGCAACACCAACTACTTGACTCAGTTCTCATAAATTTTATTGAAAGAGTTTGTTTCTCGGACTCTCCATAATGCGTGGTGCATAGGGTTTGAACGGTTGCGTCAGGTCACCATGATGGTGTCAGGACATGCCATCAGGATTGAAAAGTTAGCCCGTCATACTCCTACTTCAGCTCATATAGCTAGAGGGCGAGTCCCCAGACTTATTAAAGGACTCAATTATGATTGTAAAATTTTTGTACGACTCAGGGCAAGTTGATACTTCATTTCGGCTAGTGGTAGAAATTCTTAGATGTTAGAATGTGTCCGGGATGAGGAAAAGAGGAAGGTAAAGAGACTAACAGGTCTCGAGGTTCTAAAAGATTTAGTGGATTTTGTTTTGCAACAACAAATTACTTCGGCAGGTCCCCTTCGATGACATAGAACTTGGTGTTTTGGATTGTCCCGGATACGTTCACCGGGAGGGTAATCTCCCCCTTCGTCGTTTCGCCGGCCATGTTGAATCCGTTGAGGGTTGGTGGGGTAGGTATGACTCGGTCAAGCAGCTCGAGTTGTTCCACTACTTCTTATTTGATTACGTTGGCTGAACTACCTTTATCCACAAGTATGCACTTAATTTCAACGTTATTCAAGAGAAAGAAAATTACTAGCGCATCGTTATGCGGGTGAGGCAGGGTCTCGAGGTCCTCGTCACTGAATGTAAGGATATCTCCGGGCATGCGGCTCCGAATTTGCCCTGCAGCTGATACTTTTGCCCGCTTGATCACGGATCCCTGAGGGATGTCGTTTCCCTAGACGATCATGTGCACAGAATGTTGGAGTTTTCCTGCTCTGCCTTTTCGAGTTGTCATTCCCTTTTGGGGAAGGTTTATTATTCGGCTACTGAAGAATTCTTGTAGATACCCTTTGCTAGCTAATTGGATCACTTCCCTTTGGAGTTGTCTACAATCCTCGGTCCTATGACCGTGGGTACCGTGGAACTTGTACGCCAGTGTAGGGTCCCTCTGCGAAGGATCTGATAGTACGGCCTTTGGCCATCTGGTGCCTTTGATTCCACTCATGGCTAATACAATGTCCGAAATGCCATTCCTGAAGTTGTATTTGGTCGATTGTTATATCTTCACCGGCTCGGTGTGCCTACCAAACCCATCTTTGTCTGCCACCCTTCGACGACCTTGGCTTCGATTTGTCTTTGGATTGATTTGGGGTGTGTTGGTCCTCACGATGCTCCTACGGTTCTCGACATAAGGTCGATACCTTTCTCCCCGTGGCTCGGGATTTCTTTCTGGGAGCCTTGAATTTATTCTTCTGGTGAGGCCTTCAAGTATTCTTACGACGGTGGGATCGGATGTTGGTCCTTTATTTCCCGACCTTTCCGGTACCGGTCGGGTTCGGGGGGTTGTCGCTGGTGCTGACACGCCCACGATATTCTGATGGTTTTGCAGTTGAGTAATCGCTGCTCGTTGTGCCCGGAGCATTTCAAAGATCACTTGGAGATTGACCCCTTCTTTCCTTTGAGCGGTTGTTTCCCTCTCTCTATGTTGGCCTTCTCGGGGCGCGCTCCTGTCAGTGTGAGGACTGGCATTATCGTTCTGGTCATTACTTCAGTCCGCATCCTCAGGGGTTGGATCCATTGCGCTATCAGGGTTTTGCAACGGTGCACCAGCGTTTGGGATGGTTACATCATTCTCTCTAAAGTCCTCAAAGCTGCTATTTTCGTACGTATTCGTTGAGTCTGACATTTTTACCTGAAAACAAAGATTCTTGGGCAAGAAAAGCGTGAAAAATAACTTGTGTTTTTCAGTGAACCAACACTAAAACGATCACCATTATTTTTAGCCCCACGGTGGGTGCCAAACCGTTTACCTTAAAAATGGTAATTATAATTATCTTTGATTATGTGATTCTAAAAATATGAGATCTATTTTAATGCTAATTGTTAAGCAGGCGATGCTAAGTGTGATTGAAGCAGATGGAGTAAAAGAAATATGAAATCGAAGATAAGCAAACCGAGAGGCCTCAAATCGGTTCTTCGATGTGGGCCCCAAGGGGTCCTCGAGATCGCGATTCAGGGCTTCCGTTGGACGGTCGATGAAGCTAACAACTTTATAGGTTTCAGAGTATGCTACTTATGACCACTAATGAGCTATAAATGACGAAAAATTAATAAAAACAATAAATGTAAGTAAATGAGCTAACAGAGAGAAATAGGGAATGTTTGAGTAATGAAGCAGAGAATGTTCTTGTTTCTTGTATTCAATATGTTGTATGTAAGAAGTAATAAGGGACCCCTTTATATAGGAGGGGAAATCCTAACATAGTACACTATCATTTATTACAAAGATTTGCAAATGATACAACTATTTAATATCTAAGTACTGATTTGTACTTTGTAATAACCCAATGGGTACAATAAACACATGCTAAGCCATAAAGAAACTTTCACTAAGTCTTTTAGCTGAAAAGGGAAAAATGATAGTCGTTTTTAGAGGCCAAATTGGCCCAACCTAAAGAGCCTAAGGGCTGATATAAAGAGCCTAAGGGCCAATATAACAGAGCCTAAGGGCCAATATAACAGAGCCTAAGGGCCGATCTAATAAGCCTAAGGGCCAATACAGTCAGAGTCCGAGACCTAGTTCTCACTTGATTCAAACCCAAGGGTTCAGGTATTCCGAGCACAAATAAATAATAACTACAGATTCACCTGAAGGATATATCGGTGAGCTCAAAATACTTAACAACCCTATGATGGAAACCTAAGGGTTCACTTAATCCTAAAACTCAAGATTCATTCGAACCTGGTCATTAAAAGATAACTCGTCGGTTAATTCAATCGAGGCACTGCAAAGATAACATCTCGAATGAGTTTCGAACTCGGGGACTTGCCCTCGTAAAAACGAAAAGCTTAAGGGTTTATTCCGATCATGAGTGGAATGACAGTAATAAAAAAATTTCTTCAAAGGCAAATAAACATACGAAGACATAAAAGAGAAATTTACGAAGACATAAAATAGAAATTTACGAAGGCATCAAAGGGAAATTTTCCATTATATCAAAAAATATATACAAGGGGATGGTCAAAGCCTTACAAAGGAAAAAGAAAAAGATGTTATAACCTAGCTACGATAGGGGCTATTCTCCTCGAGACCGGTCTCCTCTCGAGCAGCTTCTCTGGAGGCATCTTCTTCAGCAGCCTCATCTTTGTCTTCCCCATTTCCGGATCCACCTCGACTGCCCTCTGCAACGTCATCATCATCATCGGAAGAGGCAAGTTGCCTGGCTTCGGTCTCGAGCTCTTTGGCCCGAGCAATTTCCTCGGAGAGGTCAAAACCTCGAGTATGAATATCCTCGAGGGCATACCTCTGAGATTTGCATTTTGCCAAGTCACTGTGCCACTACTCCCGGTTGGAAGCCTCCCTCAGCTGAGTTTGGATAGCTACGGTATCAGCTCGGTACATGGCTATGGACTTTTCTTCCTTGACCTTAGTCTTTTCAATCTCAGCCTTCGCCTCGGTAAGCCCGCCTTCGAGTTCTCCAACCCTCTTGGATTAAGCCAAACCTTTTTCTTTAAGGTCTTGGATTTGGGCCTCCGCCGAAGATAATTTTGCCAAAGTTGCCTCCTTTTCAGCAGCAAGGTGGTCTATCCTAGCTTTCCACCGATCACAGTCGGTCTTAACCTGATCGACCTCTGCCCGAAGTAAATCGATCTTCTCCACCTTCTGGTGCAGCTGAGATATCGAAGTGTTAGCTTGCACAGTAGAGTTGAATCCATACTGAATCAAAAGGGTGGTTACCTGCTTGTCCAACTCGGCCTCATCTTCATGAGCCTTGGCTAAGTCCGCTTGAAAGTCTTTTATGACCTTATCCTTTTGACCACAAAGAATCTTCAGATCATTCCTATCTTCCGAGACGCTTCTGAGATCGTCTTCACACTGACTAAGGTCAGCTCGAATATTGGAAAAAGCCTATACGAAGAAGAAGAACACAAGTTAGAAAGAATAACCTTGGAATAAAGGTGAAGAGGAATAACTAGAAAGCAACAGGCAATCAAAGCGTTAGTAATATCGCTGAGCTTCCTCCATGAGAATCAAAGCGTTAGTAATATCGTAGGCATCATCGACCCCCACAAAGAATTCTCATAAAGGATCACCAGTATTAGAGCCTCCGCCAATCTCAGGGGTCATCATCCTTTGGGCATCCCTTATTTCCTCTTCAGAGAAGGCTGGCATCGAAGGCAATTGACCTATTGTCATGACCCCAAGCGAATCGCTCGGGGCGCTCTGTTCGTTCCTCCTAGATTCAGAATCGGCCACGCCTGGTGTATAAGTTGATGATTTAGAAACCGTCTCGAACTCAGGAGATTTGGGGTTCACCCCCGAACTCTTCTTAGAAGCCTCTTCGATATGAGGCTCAGTTATAGCAGGTGGCAGCTCGGAATGCGAAGAGACCTCGATAGCTTTACTAGGGCGAGCTATCGACGCCGAGGTATCTTTCTCTTCTTCCTCATCCTGGTCCCTAAACCTTTGGAGGGTATCCACCTAGAGGCCGACTATTTTTCTCCTCACCCTCCGAGGTTTGGGTTTAGAGACCACAGATTTAGAGGGATAATTTCTCTTCTTGTCCTTTTTCGGCCTCGAAACCGGGAACTTAGCTTCGCCACCTTCACTCGAAGGCCTCATAATGGCATCTTTGGTCAGGCCTGCATAAAAAGAAGATTAGTAATGGAGAAAACACGTATTGGCTTCAGAGTACGTAAGAAGGGACCCTTACCATGGTTCTTGGCCTCCCACCTGCCTTTGGCAAGTTCCCTCCACACTCGTTTAGCACGAGTCAGAGTGGAGGCAAGCTTTTGGATCCAGTCCTTGAAATAGGGCACCGCCTCGGGCATCCAAGGAGCAGCTGCATAATTGAAAGGAAATGTTAGGCAAAATCATAGGAGATGTAGAATCGAAGAACAAAAGGTCACATACGCTTGGATTTCCACTCCTCAGGGAATGACATCTTTCCCTTCGGTATTACGTCACAGGTCCTCACCCGTACGAATCGACTCATCTAACCTCGATCATTTATCCTCGTCAATGTTAAAGAATAAGTCCTTTGTTGCTTAGGAGTTGAGTCTAATTAACCCTCGATAGAGTCGAGGCTTGTACAAATGAATAAGGTGGTCCATTGTGAACTCCAACCCCCTGCCTTCGTTTGAGTAGAAGCGCAGCATGATCACTATGCGCCAAAGTGAGGGGTTGAGCTGACCAAGGGTGACCTCGCACCTCTTGCAGAAGTTGAAGATCACAGGGTCGACGGGACCCAATGTGAAGGGATAAGTGTAAATACTTAATAACCCCTTCACATGTGTGGTGATGCTCTCTTCAGGTGTGTTAATATGCACCACCACCTTTGGATCCCATTTGCAGTCCTTCTTCATGGCATCGACATAGCCCTCGATAATCGAACACATGTACATCGACACATATTCGCGTCGGATCGACACCGATGAGGGGTTATCAACTTTCAAATCGGTTTTGAGGACATATGGTCCAGGAACGTATTCATGGATGGCTGGTTCTACCAGCATTTTATCATCGGCCGGCCGGGAGGAGGAAGATGGAGCTTTCTCCTTTTGCGGAACTGTTTTAGAGGTCTTTGCCATTTATGTATGTGAGGGGAGTAAAGAAAAGGTGTAAAACCGGTGGCTACGGTGGAAACAAAGGTGGTTTAATGAAGCAGGGATGAGAGAAAGGCGAGAAGGATTGAGAACTCAAGAGATTATGATCAAATCAAAGTAAAGTTTGAATCAACTAAAGAGGTGGTATTTATAGGTTTAAGACGACGGTTCGGTATCACTAGTGGTCGACCGACGACTGACATGCATTAATGGTATTTTGGGAACCGAACTAACGGGACATTTCGATCACATCCATCGCTTACGTCAGTGAGATGACGTCATGATCGAGGTATCGAGGAATCGAGGCTCAAATCGTTTCTTATCATTTAATTCTAAGAAACACAAGGACTATCTGTATATGGTTAAAATCGACCACACCCGGTTTTTCGGGCTCGAGGGTATGCCTCGAGAGTGAGCCAGTATCGAAGAAATTTCGGGCTCAAAGAACATGAAGACTAAGGTATCGAGATCAGGCTAAATTGACACCAAAGTAACAGAATCACAAGATGTCCGCAATCGACCACCAATCTCGGCGAAAATCTCGGAACTGGTAGGACCATTAACGGTTATTGAGATCAATCATGTATTTTACTTCCGAAATTTGAGTTATACCTTATTTAGGATTCCTCTACTATATAAAAAGGAACCATGTTCATTTGTATTAGAGATTATCACACACGAATTATCATCTACGCAACTACTGAGAAATACAAAGCACTCTGCTCTTTTACTTGCCCTTAATTATTTATTGTTATTATTGTTAATATTATTCCTTATGTTCTTACTATTCTTGGCACTTGATCTCGAGACTAATACAGATTGAGGTCGATTGCTAGCAATTTCACTGATTTGAGCCTTCTCAATCGTTTAATTCCTTTATTTAATTAGCTATTTATCAATTGGTATTGAATTAGACCACGTATCCTTATAACCACAAGTTTACAAGTTTAATTATTACTCGTATTTCAAGGTAAACACATATATAGTGTGATTATTATCGTGATCAATTTGTATTTCATCATTCCTCCTTGTTATAAAGAATTACTCCTTGAATTTGAATCATCACTCATAACACAAGGTGCTAAATCACCAACATTGAAAGTAGGAGAAATATTGTAGTCACAAGGCAATCAATGACACAGGAATTGTCATTAACTTTCTCAAGCACTTGGAAAGGTCCATATTCCTCTTGGAGCGAGCTTGGCTTTTCTTTTTAACGGGAACCTCTCTTTTTGGAAATGCACCCACAACCAATCTCCCTTTTGAAGCTCAATCTTCGGAGACATGTCCATGATTTTGTGCAATGTTCTATTATAAGCATATTTAATCATTGGTAAATATTCCTCCCAATATCCCATTTTTCCCTTAATCATATCCCGAAGTAGAGTACCCAATGTTTTATTCGCCACTTCCAGTTGCCCATCCTTTTAAGAATGACAAGAAGTTGAAAACAAGAGCTTGGTGCCAAGAGTACCCCAAATACATTTCCAAAAGTAGCTCAAGAACTTTGTATTCATAACAATTTTCTATAGTGCTCCATGCAGTTTAAGAACATTGGTGATAAACAATTGAGCTACATGTTGAGCATAATCATATATTTTACAAGGAAGTAAATGTTCTGTTTTCGAGAACCAGGATACCACCACAAAGAGACATCATGACCCTCTCTAGTCCTAGATAACCCAACAACAAAATCCATAAAAATATCAATCTAAGACTAATAGGAACGGGCAGTGAAGTATTCAAACCACGAGGATTCATTTTTGACTTGTCCATATGACACTCTAGACATTCACCACAATGTCTAGCCACGTCATTATGCATTTTAGGACAATAAAAATTTTCCTCGAGAATATCAGAAGTTTTTTTTAGACCAAAGTGCTCCATCAAACCTATATAATATGCTTCCTTAACAAAAATTTGGTTTAAAAAGACATAGGGACACACACTCTACCATCATTAAACAAGTAACCATCATGTCATTGGTACTTCTCAACTTTTTCACCATTTTGGAATTTTGCATACACACTCCTGAACTTAGGGTCATCAAGGTACATACCTTTAAAACGTTTAAAACCCACAAGCCTAGAGGTCAAGGTATTATTTAAGTCAAATATCTTGGCTCCTAAGGTATTTCAAAGACTCATGGTCGGTTCGAATCCACAAACTCTTCAGGCCAAAGATAATGTTGTCAATGAGCTAAGGCTATTATTAGAGCATACATCTCCTTATGATAAGTAAAATATAGTTCAAATACGCTCTATTTGATTTCTCACTAAAGTAGGCTATTGATTTTCCTTCTTGCATCAATACACCACCTACCCCAACTCTGAATGTATCACACTCAATGTCAAAGGTCTTGGTAAATTCGGGTAGTTGTAACAAGGGTGTCGAACTTAGCCTAGACTTAAGCTCTTAGAATGTATTCTCTTGACTTTCCCCTCACACAAAAAAGGTTTGTCTTTCCTTATCAATCTGGTCAATGGTGCGGATAAGGTGCTAAAGTTCTTCAAAAATTGCTGATGAAAATCTATCAACCCATGAAAGCTATGGACATAAGACATACTAGAGGGGGTGTGCGAATCTGTAATGGCTTTGACGTTGGTCTCATCATCTTCAACACCATGTGCACTCATAAGAAAACCAAAAAAGACCACTTTCTCAACATGCTCCTCAAGAGCTTAACTATAGACTAATATTTCATCAAAGTAAACCACAATAAACTTGTTAATGAAATGATTTAGAACATGCTTCATAAGACGCATGAATGTGCTAGGAGCATTAGAGAGGACAAAATGCATGATCAATCATTTATATAAGCAAAATTTGGTCTTAAATTCCCTTTTCCACTCATCACCAGGAGACATCCGAATTCGGTGATAACCACTAGATTCCTCAAGCATGTCATCAAGTCTAGGGATAATATTCAATTTGATGTTCAATTCATTTCAGAGCTTGTAATTCTTTAAGCAATTCATTGGCCTCTTCAACAAACTCTACAAGAGACTTTTAATAACACTAGGCAAAAGATTAGTAACATCACAAGTGTTTAAAAGGAAGTCTTGATAGACTATACAAATCATAGCTTTTATTTCACTAGTGCCCTTTAAACACTTACTTTTTTAGAAATCAAACAAACTTTATCCTAACCATTCGACGGAGGTGTCTTACTAGCATCTTCAGCCAATAAAGTTATTTTTCCTTGGCCGGAATTTTCAGGGCTATCATTAGGCGATTGTCATCACTTACTTTCTTCGGTGACAATGGGAGTAGAACATGAGTTTGGCTATTAGCCTCCATGGTATACATGTTAGCTCTGCCACCGTGCCTAGCCCCCGAGTATAGTGCGACGGCCTACCAAAAAGTAGGTGGCAAGCTTGCATTGGAACCATAAAATACAAGATGTCATCATGGTAAAATCCCACCTAGAGTTTAACCTTCACTTGCTTGGTCACCTTCAACTCACAACATTCATTCAACCATTGGAGACGATAAGGTGTATGATGCTTAAGAGTAGCTAGTTTTAATTTCTCATCAAAAGTTTGGCTAGAAAAATTCGCACAACTACTTCCATCAGTGATCAAAGAACATGTAAAACTTTGAACTTCGCAGCGTGCATGGCATAGATGCTCTCTATTATCAAGATTGTCATCTTAAGGCAATGCCCTCATGAACTGTCTCACGACAAGAAACAAGTCCGGAGCATCTTACTCATAATCCCCTTCTCCTTGGAGAATTTTGTTACCATAATCTTCATAACCATCATGACATTCATCATTATGATCATATTTATTTGCCTCTTTAAGGGTTCCATCATCTCTTACGATTATCGTCCTGCGGATGGGACAATTTTTTATTATATCGCCAAAGCCCTTGGATATGTGACACTTAATACCCGTAAAATTAGGAGGATTAGGTCTAGCAATTTTACCTCCCATATGGAACCCGCCTTTGGGATTGATTGATTACTCTTGAGCTTTCACGACCAGGCTTCTCAAGTCTTGATTACCCTCTTTTTTTTTAATCATAAGTAGTTAGAGACTTCCAAGTATCTATGTCATTGCCCGAAGTAGAAGTAGAACCTATAGATTTGAATAATTTATCTTCCCTAATACCTTTCTCTACCTCAACCTCCGCAAATTGAAACTCATCCATAGAATTATAAGTATAGAGTCTCATTTGAGAGAAGATATCCCTACTTAAGCACGCTCAAAATCGGATGATGGTAAGTTTGTCTTCTTCGTCAAATTCGGTCTAGTGCCATATCTTATTGAACTCGTCTCAGTAATACTCAACGTACTTAGTACCTTGCTTCAAAATATCCTTTTGAGAAACTCTTGCTTGTACTCATAGAAGGTATTTGGTTCTTGAAATGGCCTTGAATTCTTCCCAACCCGCTATCTCATGAAAACCCACATTTCTTCTAATAAACTTGCATTGAAACATGATATTAACTCATAACATTTTGATACATTGGTCATACTTGAATACATTCCTGAAGGAGCACATAATATGATACGGGCAATTGGAACACGTTTTGAGGGTATATCATTCGACACAAACTTATTTGAAATAATCGAATTTATTAGGTGTGACTCAAAACATGAGAAATAAGAACATGGGACAATCACACTTGAACTTACGAGAACATCATGTAATTCGATTTTATGAGAGAAGTTTAGCCATCATACCTCACTTGCACTTCCCTCAAATTACCGCAACGTCCGAAAATTCTAGCGACTTCAATCTATTAGAGACATGACAAGATTGAACCATAATTAGGAAGAGATTTATGGGTTCAGCTCACCTAGGCGTTTCATCAAGCACTAGGTGTGCAAATTATACTACAAGGCCCTAGGATGGGAATCCTTCATCTCACAACTAATTCCCAAGTCCATATCTTTCCTAAATCTGTTCAACAACTCCAATACCAACATTTTTAGCACATGCATGCACAATGACCGACTTCCAACCCCAGATTCATGTCCCCCATTACCCATATCCAGCCCAATTCCAAAGTTGAGACCTAGAGAGTACAACCTTACCTCTTAGAAGAAGACCTTGAGCGCTTTCCTAGTTGAATACCAAGGCTTGAGAGAGGGATGATAAGTAGGATGGTTGGATCTTCTTGATACCTCTATCAAACACTCCTCTCTCTAAAACACTTATTGTAACTAGCCAAAATAACCCCAAAATAATTTTATAAGAAATGGTCCGCGTTATAAAATCACAAAATGGGCCCTTCGAACTACATACAAAGTTAGAGTCATACATGCTGCACGATAGAAGGTAGAAACAAGTACGAGATTAGAAGGATTCCGACTACAAGTCGTGGTGTGAGAAAGAGGATTAAAGGGGGGAATGCCCTGACCTTTGGATTATTCAAAGAACAATTGTCTAAATGGAAAGGAGAATATTAAAGTATTCGCAAGAGCTATGGGTTGTGAGAATGATAAGTGCATCAGTCAACATTCGAGAACGAATGTTCCAAAGGGGGGGAATGATTTTACACCCCATATTTTCGTACGTAAAAGTACGCCATAAGTAAATTGATGAAAGCTCGAAAATGAGATATTACATCCCATATTTTCGTACGTTAAAGTTTTGTCGTAAGTTAATCAACATAAGTTCGGGAATGGGATTATTTTGAGATTATAAACATTATGCTATTTTAAACACATGATGAGAAAATTAGTGAAGGAGAAAGGGCAAGCAAATCAAAGGAAATTAATTTCGTCAAAGTTTGACATTTTGGGATAAAATACGGCCCGAGCTAAAATACCTGGTATTTATGGACTAGTACCATACAAGGTACCACATGATCATGATAGCAAGGTGTATAAGGCGTGTTAAAAGTGAGTAGTATTATAAGTAATTTGAGATAATTATTAATTATATGTGTAATTGGTTAGTTATTGAATTAGTGGGGGATTAATAAGTTGATTAAGGAGAAGGGGTGGAAATTTGGATAATTTCAAGTGTTTTAACGTGGCAGCAAATGAATCAAGGAATTGTGACTCAAAAATAACTATCTTATGTGTCAATTCTTAAGAAAATGATTCATTTCCATTTAGTATGGATAGACACATATAATAGGAGTCATATCATATCTAGTTACCAAACAAAAAATATGAGCCATATCCATTTTTAAGATACATAACTAACAATTCCGCTATTATATACATTCAAACATAAATGTTTGTATGTTACAAACATAGGACATAACCGTAAGTCACATATGTAAGATAAAACCTTCAACAATTCAAATCAAAGTGAGATTTTGTAATTATAATGGAGTACGGTGCAATCTTTCTCAAGAATATCATACGAACTTTTTCCTACTTCGATCCGCCGGTACGTGTTGTCGCCATTGGCGTGTGTTAGAAGGATTGTCAAGAGAATCGACTCAGGTATGTTAAGGCTAAGCTCTTCCTTCATTTTGCATGATCTCGTAATTACACAAGTTTAATAACGAGGCATAAAAAAATTCATATCCCGGAATTTACGTATATTTTTCTAGTTTTGTAAGTTACAATATTCTCTTTCTCGAGACTTCATATTCATTTGAGTATTTCATTTTCCAAGTCAAGAGAGTAGAGAGTATATATATACAGTATTACAGTATTTTCATTACCATCGAGCTATAATCGATGGGCAAGCCCCTATTGGGCAACCTATAATCAGATGGTAAGTTATATATCGAGCCTACTGTGGCCGAGCGCCTACGAGCGAGCCTAGTTGGTCGAGATACAGAGCCTAGTATGGCCGAGCGCCTATGAGCGAGCCTACTACGGTAGAGCATTTATATATATATATACACACACTGAGCCTTATAGGGCCGGAAAACTATTTTACTTACTATATTGAGAGAGTTGAGTCAGTATCAGCAGGTAAGAATATCTTCAGATTATCGTTGACTTCCAGNCGCTGAATATATATATATATATATATATATATATATATATATATATATATTCCGAGCCTTATAGAGCCGGACAACTATTTTACTTACTATATTGAGAGAATAGAGTTGGTATCAACAATTGAGCATATCTTCAAATTATCTTCGACCCAGTCGCTTTCAGTTATTATATTATCAGTTCAGTTTCAGCTTTCACTATATTGCCTTACATACTCAGTACATTATTTCGTACTAACGTCCTTTTTACTAGGGCCGCTGCATTTTATGCATGCAGATTCAGTCAGACAGACGGGTAGACCTCCCCATCAAGTGTTGCCTGAGTTAAGCTTGATCGGTAAGCTCCATGCCTTTCGGAGTTTTCGGGTCTAGAGTGTTATGTACATCTTGTGTATATATGTATATATGTTATGAGTAGGTCGGGGAGCTGTTTCGATCATAGTATATCCACCAGTAGAGGCTTGTAGACATATCCTGTCAGTTAGTGCAGCATGTTGGGCTTGTAGGCCTTTTATGTATATTTGGTTGGTTTGTCATCTGTGATAATTATGACGGCCTTGTCGGCCCAGCTTTGTACTTGATATTTAGTCAGCATTCGCATGTCTTTCAATGTAGCCCATGGCCAAAGTATGACATCATATGTTCTGAGTCCCGTAGTCACAAGTTGGTACGCAAGGATAGGTGTGGCACTGAGTGCCGGTCTCGCTCCCAGGTTCGGGGCATGACAAGACCAAAGAGGGTTTCTAACTTAGCCATATGAAAACCAAAATTTCAAGCTCTTGAGCAGTGAAGAAAATCGGAAACAAAAGAAATAAAGACAGATCAGAAAGGAAACCTTGCCTCTTGAGTCGTATAAAATTCTAGACTATTGTTAGGCCTGGTGGGTATTGCTTGGTGTGATTATAGGTTGTTCGGTGATGTTAGGTGATTTTTAGGTGAGAGCAATCAAGGCTCTATTTATATTTTCATTAATGTCTTAGGTTTTCGACAAAAGTAAAACTTGATAGTGAAAGACGACATTGAGGTTGTTATTTGAGCATAGACGGGTGAAATAAAAAAGAACATAGGGAAATTTGTGAGGGATTCATCTGAGTGAGAGAAGGTTGTCCGATGATGTAAAAATCCATCGAGTAAAGCTCCAATGTCCATACGTCATTGCATTGGACCTTTGGACCTCGAATAATCATAATGAGGTTCTGAGAAGGCTTCTCATGCGCTTTGACTTGAAAGAACACAAGAAATCTCAGACGATTTGAGATTTCACCCTTTTGTCTGTGACTTCAACATTAGGGATTTTGAAATTAAACGGTGGAAACGAAAAGAGAATGACAAGATTCGTAGTACAGAGACAAGATGGATGGCCATGCATGCCATGGATTTGAAACACCACAGATGATTTGAAGTTTCATCTCTAGGTTAGGGTTTTCGGATTTAGGGGATTGGAATTTCAAAGGCGAAATGGGAAAATATTCAATGAGAATCCTGGGTTATGAAGGTAGAAGGAATGATTTCTTGTCGTGATTCATTGCCTTGCACTAATTAGTGCAAGGATTGGTAATTTACGGGTATGCGGTGTTGAGAGAAATTAGAGAGGAAGGGGAAAGGTGGCGGTCGAGTCTTTGGGGGAATGATTTTAGGGTTAGAGGAACTGGAGTTGGTCTCCCGGGTTTAAACAGGGAGATAGGATCTAGGCAGTTGGATCATTTGATCAACTTCCCTGAAAATTCGGATATTAAAAGGTTTAAATGGGGAAAAACGGAATCGCTGGATCCTTGTAATCCAACGGTTAAGACAAAATCTGGTGGTGATTTAAAAATTATGAGAAATTAAAGATTAAACCTGGTCCCTTGATGGTGAGGATCGGCGGTCAAGATTGTTTGTGTTTGTGTTTGTTTTGTGAGTGATATAGACGAGTGACGTGGCAATTGTTGATTGGTCGAATGGGAGTGGCACAGATTTCCAAAGTGGAGAGTGAGGGAATTGGACCTGGGCCAAATCCCGATTTGGGCCTGGTATTTGGGCTTGAATTATTTTAAGAAATGACCATTTGTGATTAATTATGGAATTGCAATTGTAGCCATTTGATCTTCGACCTCTTTAAAATTAATTTAATTAAATTTAAATAATTTCCACTAAAAATGCAGTAAAATTATAGTTATCAATCGTACTACAAATTATTATAATTAATTACTTGTAAAATACGTCGACTTCTAAATTATGACACTAATTTCAAATTATTAACATAGTAGCCTATTTAACTGAAATTGAGAAATTAATTTTTTAAAATTAATTATCTAGCCTATGTGGTGTATATAATTTTTTTAATAATACTACTAAAATAGTAAGTACATTGTAATTATATAATACTAATATTGGGTGATTAATTCAAAAGTAATACTTAATTAATTGGTAAAAATAGGTATTATCGATAGAAAATACTTCCAAAACCATCACTGTAAATTATTAAGTATAAGTAAATCAATTTTAAAAAGGAAGGTCAAAATTGGTCGTCAACAGGGGCGAAGACAGAAGTTGCAACATTTAGAACATGGGAGTAGATTGAAGGCGTAGCAGTCCTTCTCCTTCGGAACAAGGAAGGGTGCCCTAGCCCTCTTCGCGGTCCCTCTAACAGAAGCTAGAGAAAAACAAAAAGGAAGAGAGCGGTAAAAATTACGAACATTCACCGCATAAAAACAACATCGATGGTAAGAAAGAGATTACATGTCGAGGGGATAGCCGGTTTGAACTTCTAGAAGAAGCTTGGCCAGTCACGGATCCCCGTCGTATAGGGGAGGATCCGCCTGACCTAGTCGGTGAGATGTGTCACCAACTGTAGAGTTCGATTAGTAGCTACTGAAAGAGAAGAGATATTTGGTCGGCACACAACAAAAAGAATTTTAGAGAAAAGAAGAAATACAAACAGCACGAATATTTACGGGTGGGCTTCCAGGCCTCAAGGAAGAAGGCGACGTCAGATACTACGGCCTCAATCCTGATGAAGAAATAGTCGAGCCAAAAATACCGACTACCCTTGTGATACATCCTCACCACCAAGCACTTTCCCCCTGGGTGGCGAAGGTTGAGTAATGTTCCTCGGTGGAAATTGGGGGGGGGGGGGAGGTGCACCAAGTAGCACGTGGTGACCCCAACTTTGGCCAATTTAACAAACTTCTTCAACATCTTGATCACCTTGAAAACGTAGGGGCAAGCTACGCAGGACACACGTTATAGTGGCGGAAGAACTCTTTTATCAGCGGAGGGAAGGGGAACGAATAGTCGATGCTGAACAGATAGGCGTAAAAGGCGCAATATCCGAGATGGTGGACTCGTACTTCATCGTCACCCGTATGAACTAAATCCACGTGATTAGAAAGGCTGAACTTAGCCTTTAACTTGGCTAAGCGCTCAACCATCATCATGGATTGAAACCTCTCGGTCAACACTTTCGGTGGCTTGGGGAAATTGTGTTTGGCATCTGGGTATCGAGGTACAATCTCCTCCACCAAGGGGAGAGTTTCCTCCTCAACGGTAACAAAGGCGTATTCCCCCTTAGTGGGAAACACGACGGGAAAAGGAACATAATAATCTTCCACATTGGCATCTGACAAAAGGTTTGACATTGTTGTGGAGGCTAGTAAGAAAATAGAAGATGAAATCAGAAGTGCAATGAAATCTTGTGATGAAGGAGAGGAAATTCCAAATGAGAAGTGAATAGATTGTAACAAACTTGTATATCAACATATCCTTCCCTATTTATAGAGTTTGAGGCACCAAAATCGAAATGGTTCACCATAGTTTTCACAAAGATCGAAATGGCAAATCCAATCAAAGGTCACGCGAAAATTAACGCAACAGTCTTGGATCATATGTTTCCAGCAAGCCACAGGGAAATCCAAGGGTTTAAAATGTGCGGCCTATAGAGAGTCACGTCACATGCATTCCACTACAAAGACTACCAATGTTATATGTTCAGCGAGCTCGACCATAAAGACGATCAGGAACGACATATCCTCTCATTGAACTCGCCCACAAAGACGACCTCACCAAGCGTAGGGACTAACTTTATAGGCCAAATTTGTCCTAGTTACGTTAAGGCCGAATCAACATTAGGAGAACCATCAAAGGCTTCCACGCGACATTGGCGCCCCGCCGAATAGGGGAGGATCCGCCTGACCCAGTCGGCGAGATGTGTCACTAACAAGAGAGGTCAATTAGTAGTTGTAGAAAGAGAAGATTTATGTGGTTGGCCCAAAACAAAAGGAATTTAAGTGAAAAGAAGAAATACAATCAACATGAATTCTTAGGGTTGGGTTCCAGGCCTCTGAGAAGCCGGCGACATCAGACACTACGGCCTCAGTCCTGGCAAAGAAATAGTCTAGCCATATATGTTGACTACCCTTTTCATCCATCCTTACCCCCAAGCACTTGCCCCCATGGTAGCGAAGGTTCAGTAACGTTCCTCGGTAGAAATGGGTGGAGAAAAGTTGCACCAAGTTGCGCACCATGACCTCGACTTCAACCAATACAACAAACTTTGCCAACATCGTGACCACCTTTAAGACGTAGGGGGCGAGTTTTGCAGTACACACATTATAGTGGCAGCAAAACTCTTCTATCAGTGGAGGGAATGGGAACGAAAAGCTGATGGTGAACGGATAGGTGTAAATGGCGCATTATCCAGGACGGTTGACTCGTACTTCATTGTTACCAACAGGAACTAACTCTACGTAATCGGGAAGGCCAAACTTAGCCTTAAATTCAGCTAAGCGCTCAACCATCGTCGTGGATTGAAACCTCTCGGCCACCACTTCCGGTGGCTTGTGGTTATCAGGTTTGGAATCAGGGTATCGAGGTATAATCTACTCCACCAAGTGGATAGTTTCCTCCGTAATGGCGACAACGATGTCTTCCCTTTGAGCGGGAAACACGATTGCAGAAGGAAAAAAATTATCTTCCACATTGGCATAAGATGAAGGGTTTGACATTGTTGTGGAGATTAGTAAGAAAATAGAAGAAGAAATCAGAAGCGTGATGAAATCTTATGAAGAAGGAGAGGAAATTACAAAGGAGAAGTGAAGAGAGTGTAAAAAACTTAATCTCAACAAATCCTTCCCTATTCATAGAGTTTGAGGCATCAGAATCGAAACGATTCGCCATTATTTGTACAAAGATCAAAATGGAAGAGCCAATCAAAGGTCACGCGAGAATCTACGCAACGCGTCATGAATCACCGTCATCATGATGTCACTTCTTCTCCCGGATCAAATGGTTCCAGCAAGCCACCCGAGAGATCCAAGGGTTCAAAGTATGTGGCCCACATACAGCCACCTCGCCAACTCGCCATAGCAAAGACGACCAATGTTATCTGTTCAACAAGCTTGACCATACAAACGAGGATGAACAACATTATCCTCTCATTGCACTCACCCACAAAGGTGACCTCAACAAGAGGAGCGACTAACTGTATGAGCAAAATTTATCTATAACGACCCGGCCGGTCGTTCCGAGAGTTTAGCCCCATTTCCCCATTTCTACTTCAGTTTGTGTTGTTTATCTCATTTATGTGGTGTTGGGTCGGTTGGCTCGGGTTCAGAGTGATTGTGTAGAGAACTGAGACACCTAGTCTCTTATATTGGTTGATTAGTTGGAAAAGTCAACTATAAGTTGACTTATGGGTGAATGATCCCGGAATGTCAATTTTATAGTTTGGATAGCTTCGTTAGGTGATATGGGACTTAGGAGTGTGTTCGGAATATTATTCGGAGGTCCGTGGTAGAATTAAGCTTGAATTGGCGAAATTGGATTTTTGGCGATTTTCGGGCGGCAGTGGAAATTAGCTATCGAGGTACGAATGGAATTCCGGAAGTTGAAATAGGTTATTAGTGTAATTTGGGATGTGTGTGCAAATGTTCAGGTCATTCGGACGTGGTTTGGGAGGTTTCGATATCGTTGGCGAATTTCGGAAGTTTAGAAACCCTAAGGCTTGAATTTTGGATTAATTCGGTGTTTTGATGTCATTTTGGGTGTTTTGAAGGTTTGACTAAGTTCAGGGGATGTTATATGACGTGTTGGTATGTTTTGTTGGGGCCCTAATGGGCTCGGGGTGATTTCGGGTGGTCATCGGAAAGATTTGGAACTTGGTTTAGCAGCTGTAGCTGCTGTTTCTGTCATTTCCACACCTGCGGATTGGGGACCGCATGTGCGAGGCCGCAGATGCGGGAATGATGTCGCAGATGCGGAAAATGGGGAGCAGAGGCATTTCCGCAGGTGCGCACATTGGACCACACCTGCGAGATAGCGGATGCAGGTGTTGGCCGCAGAAGCGAATTCCCCTGGGTTAAGTGAAAACCGCACCTGCGATGGATTTTCCGCAGATTCGTCTCTTGGGGTCGCAGGTGCGAAAGTGCTGGGCAGAACCTTTATAAAGTTGCCTTCGCGAATTTTCACTCATTTCTTAACTATTTTGGACGGGTTTGGAGCTTTGAGATGTGATTTCAAGGGGGAATTAAGTGTTTTCAGTGAGGTAAACTACTTGGACCTTGTATCTTGTGTTTATGGAAATTATTCCATTATTTGGTCATGAGTTTTGTGGATAATTAGGGGATAAATTGGGAGATTAGGGCTTGAAATTGGAGAGTCTAAATTGGGTATTTAAGGGGCCATTTGAGGTCCGATTTGATGATTTTAGTATGTATAGACTCGTGAGAGGATAAGAATTCTAGTATTGTGATTTTTATCGGATTCCGAGAGGTGGGCCCGGGGGCCGGGTTTGGCCAATTTCGGAAATTTTAATTTAATTTTATAATTTTCGCGTGGGCTTTGTTCCTTTGGAATGTATTGATGTTATGAATCTTACTTTGAATAGATTCGAGGCGATTTGAGGCCGATTCGAGCGGCAAGGGCATCGCGGAGTAAATTTTCATCCGGATGAGGTAAATAACGATCGTAAATCTAGACCAGAAGGTATGAAACCCCGGTATTTCGTACTGTTTTGATAAATANATATATATATATATATATGGATCGGGCTGCACACCACAGCGATATAGCGCTTGGGCTGTAGGAGCCCCTCCGGAGTCTGTACACCCCCGGTGAGCGCAGTCGACTATTTGTTAATGGATCGGGCTGCACGCCGCATCGGTTATTATATGGTACATGTTGAGTGTGAGTGCTGAGTGTGAGTATTGACTGATGAGAGTTGAGTCACGAGTGACTGAGAGGCTTGCCCGAGAGGCTTTATTTGTGAGTGATATTGTGCCCGAGGGGCTTATTTTTATGAAACTACTGTTTTCACTCTTCTTTAAATTGAGCCTCTATTGATAATGTTGAACAAATATTTTATACGAGATTTTAAGGGAAAATTAGAGTTTTCATGAAATATTCGGAATTTAAATTCCTGATTTGATTCATATATTTCCACTGTTGTTATTTTAAGCNAGGTGACGCACATGCTAGGTGACGGGCGTGTGGGCGTGCACCGGTAGGGATTGTGACTTGGTCCATCCCGTGGCAACTATTAAGTTGCGTATTTGACTAGAAATCTTATGATATTCTGTATTTTATAGATTATTACCATGTTTTGGGTTGAATGCCATGTATGGGGCCTTCTGCCGAACTATTTGGACCCTCAGCGGCATTTTTACTACTGTCCTCACACCGTTTTGATAAAAAATATATTCTCAGTCATGATTTATACTTGTTCACTATTTATTTCTATTCATCACTCTATTTTTAAATAAATGAAAGATATTTTGGGCTGAGTCCCCTTGATTTATACTGAGACGCCCGAGTCACTTGTGAGGATAATGATTGAGTGAGGCCGAGGGTCGGATTATGAGGATAGTAAGGATCGGGTTGCACGTTGTAGAATTATATATATATATATATATATATATATAATTCTACAACGTGCAACCCGATCCTTACTATCCTCATAATCCGACCCTCGGCCTCACTCAATCATTATCCTCACAANCCATATATATATATATATATATATATATATATATGGATCGGGCTGCACACCACAGCGATATAGCGCTTGGGCTGTAGGAGCCCCTCCGGAGTCTGTACACCCCCGGTGAGCGCAGTCGACTATTTGTTAATGGATCGGGCTGCACGCCGCATCGGTTATTATATGGTACATGTTGAGTGTGAGTGCTGAGTGTGAGTATTGACTGATGAGAGTTGAGTCACGAGTGACTGAGAGGCTTGCCCGAGAGGCTTTATTTGTGAGTGATATTGTGCCCGAGGGGCTTATTTTTATGAAACTACTGTTTTCACTCTTCTTTAAATTGAGCCTCTATTGATAATGTTGAACAAATATTTTATACGAGATTTTAAGGGAAAATTAGAGTTTTCATGAAATATTCGGAATTTAAATTCCTGATTTGATTCATATATTTCCACTGTTGTTATTTTAAGCAATTACATGATTTTAAATGCTCGTCACTGCACTCAAGTCTTTAGTTATAATTGTTACTTACTGAGTTGGCGTACTCACAGTATTCCCTGCAGATTCAGGTGCCGAGGCTGAGTGATAGCTGATATATTCTCTTTGGAGCATTTTCGGAGATTCCGAGGTAGCTGCACAGCGTCTGCAACCATTGCCTTTCTCCTTCCTATATCGCCATTTCTTATGTTCTCAGACTTATTTGTATTAAAGATACAGTATCAGATTTGTATTACTTCTTAGTTGCTCATGACTGACGATTCCGAGTGTTGGGGCTGTGTTTAAATGTTTTACTTACTTTTATTGTTTTGAAATGCTAAAACGGGAATTTTATGAAATATCAAATAGTATTGTATAAAATGGAAAGTTCCTTATGTTATGCGTAGTGAATTGGCTAGCCTAGTATCATGATAGGCGCCATCACGGCCAGGTTAGTTTTTGGGTCGTGACAAGTTGATATCAGAGCCTAGGTTACATAGGACTCACCGGTCATGAGCAGGTTTAGTAGAGTCTTGCGAATCGGTACAAAGACGTCTGTACTTATCTTCGAGAGGTTGCAGAACCCTTAGGAAAAATCTCACATTCTTGAATTCTTGTCGTACGAATCTGTTGATTCTGGTAACTAAACTTCTGTTGTTTCATTCTCTCGTTGATGGTGAGGACACGCGCTACTGGACAGGGCGATTAGCCACTAGTGGGACCCGCAAGGGGTCGAGGCCGCGGTTGAGGCCATGGTAGAGATAGAGGCGCAGCCCGCACAGCTGCCAGGGAGGTACCTATAGACCCGTCTATTTTTCCAGATCAGGTCCCAGCCATAGATGTTCCAGGGGGACCGGCCCAGGCACCGACAATGCCTATTGTTATTTCGGGTCTTCAGGAGACCTTGGCCCAGATTTTGACTGTGTTCACTACTCTTGCACAGGCAGTCGATGTTTCTTCTACAGTCGCTACTTCTCAGGTCAGGGGAGGCACTCACACTCCTGCTGCCCATACACTTGAGCAGGTTATTCAGGGACTCCAGACACTGGGGGCAGCTCCAGTGGTGCTGAGAGCGAGGATGCCCAAGGTTTCTTAGACAAGCGTTAGAGGATTCTTCGCACAGTTGGGATATTGGAGACAAGTGGGGTCTCGTTTACCACTTTCTAGTTTTCTGGAGCTGCATTTACTTGGTGGGAGTCTTATGAGAGGCGTAGGTCTATTGGTGCAGTGCCCCTTACTTGGAAGCAGTTTTCCACTCTCTTTTTAGAGAAGTATGTCCCACAGTCCCGTAGATAGGAGCTGTGCAGGCAGTTTGAGCAGCTGCATCAGGATGATATGACTGTGACGCAGTATGAGATGAGGTTTTCAGAGCTAGCTCGTCATGCTATAGATTTGGTCCCTACAGAGAGAGAGAGGATCAGGAGGTTCGTGGATGGCCTCACCTATCAGCTTCGGATTCTTATGACTAGAGAGAGGGTATCAAGCGCCACTTTTGAGCAGGTTGTTGATATTTCCCAATATATTGGCAGCTTTAGTAGTGTTCCCTCCATGGGTCAATTTCAGCATATCAGGGGCCTCCCGTTTATGCCTCATTGGCCAACTTTCCTAGCTTATTGTGGTGCATCATCGGGTCATGGTCCCTGCAGTTCTCATCTGGACCGCTCTTTATTCAGTGCTTTTCCAGCCCAGAGTTTATCTCGAGCACCATCGATTCAGGGTTCATCTATGTATGGTTCTTCTAGTGGTTATCCTGGTGCTAAGGGTTCCCTTCAGTTCCCATATCCAGCACCGGGAGTTGTTACAAGTGTGGAGAGTTTGGGCATATGAGGAGACAATGTCGTCATCTTCTTGGGGGTCCATCTCAGCAGAGGAATCAACCCTCGACTTCAGCTCCAGCTACTTCACCACCCGCCCAGATGAGGTGAGACCAATTCTTTTGGTGCAGCTGCAGTTTGTGTTGGTTCCTGAAGTGATATCTCTTTGCTGGGAGAATTAGTGTGTGACACCACACCATTTGGGTAAAACTGCAGCTTCCCCTCTTTCAGTAACTGAAAAGGGAATATTTGCTCCATAAATGTAACATCCCTACTATTAAAAAATTGGTTAGTCAAAATATTGTAGAGCCTATATCCCTTTTGTGTAGAAGAGTACCCATCAAGATAACTATTGTAGATCTGGCTGCTAGCTTATCACCTCCACCTATTTTGATGGCAAAACATAAGCAACCTATGGTCCTCATATGTTGTAGAGATGGTGATCTTCCATGCAGAATCTCAAAAGAAGATCTGCCTCCTAACAAAGATAAAGGAAGTCTGTTGATTATATAAACAGCAGCATGAACAAACTCTCCCCAGAACTTCAATGGTAAATGGTCTTGAAGTCTTATTGCTCTAGCCACCTCTAAGATGTGTCTATGTTTTTGTTCAACCACCCCATTTTTCTATGGGGTGTGTACACATGAACTTTGATGAATTATACCTAGAGATTGGAAAAGACTTCGACACTCAGAATTAAAGAACTTAGTCCCATTATCACTTCTCAAAATCTTGACTGTCAAATCAAACTGTGTCTTCATTAGACTAAGGAATTGTCTCAAGCATACAATCACATCACTTTTGAGTGTAAGCAAGTAAATCCAAACCATCCTACTACAATCATCAATAATAGTAAGGAAAAATATAAAGCCATCATGGGTAGGTATCATGTAAGGCCCCCATACATCAACATGTATCAATTGAAAAAGTTTATCAGTACTGGATAGACTCTTAGGGAATGAAAATATGCCTTGTCTAATTAGGGGACATATTGTACATTCCTTTATTCTACTATTACTGGTCTTGAAATTCATGTTGGGAATCTGTTTCACAACTTTATCAGGAGCATGTCCAAGTCTTCCATGCTAAATTCCTAGATTCTCTTCTTTCCCATGACCATCTGCTACTTGCATATCTGCAGCATTTGCCTTAATCTTCTTCTGCTGCAGATTATATAGTCCTTCTAGCTCCTAACAATTCCCCTTCACCTTCCCAGTGTGAAGGTCCTGCATTATCCAAAAACTACGATAAAAAGACAAAAAGCATCTTAGGTCATTCGTCAGTTTTGAGACAGAAAACAAATTGTATTTGAAACCTGGTACATACAGTACATTCTTAATGACTTCTTCTTCACCAATTCTGCATTAATATATGCAAGCTATATCCAAAACCTTACCATTTGGCAAGTACACCTTTGTATCTATACTGGTAATATTACTATTTACTTTGCTTAACAACTTCTTATTATGGACCATATGATCGGTGGCCCCAGAGTCCACTATTCAATTTGTGTCCTTTTCTTTATATTTATTCTCTACTGTGTCATTCATAACAAAAGGATTGACAATACATGCAAACTCTTTCATGTGATTACTAGATTTGTCTTTGTTGATCAGCTTTTAATATCTGATCATACTGCTCCTGGGTGAATATTATGCCTTGTCCTTGCATTGTAGTTGTTGTAGGTTTCTTCATTGCTTGTTTATCCTCATGTGTTGCTGTATTGTCTGATTTCTTTCCTGGTGTCTGATGTATCTCGTGTGCTGTTAAGTTTTCCATAGGTCTCTGTTGATATCCAGTTGTCTTCTTCCTCATCTTGAAATCTGAGGGATAGCCATGTATTTTATAGCAATTATTCCTGGTATGCCCTTTGTAGTTGCAAAAATCACAATACAATTTATTCCTCTAGGTTTATAATTGTTTCTTGAGTTCACATTTCCCTTGTTGCTAAATAATGCAACTCCATCAGACAGATCAACAGTCTGTGTGAACTTTCCCAAAGACCTATGGCTTTCATCTGATATCACCATCGAGTATGCCTTGTTGACAATTGGAACTGGAGTCATTATTAAAATCTGACTTCTAAGCTGACTATAAGATTCATTTAGTCCCATTAGGAATTGTTGTAGCCTATGATATTCAAAATTCTCAACATAGCTTTTAGATTCTGGACAATCACAACCTGGACATGGCATAAGAGCATCATATTCTTCCCAAAGGTCTGTCAACTTGGCAAAATATGCAGACACTAAAGAAATCCCTTGGGATAGTGTAGCTATTTCTTTGTGCAAGTAGAAAATCCTAGATCCATCAACTTTATCATACTTGTCTTTTAGATCTGTCCAAACCTTGTGTGCACTAGACTTGTATATGATTACACTAACCAGCTCACTACTTACAACATTCATGATCCAAGACAACATTATAGCATTACATTTCTCCCATAATTCATGTAGAGATCTATCAAATTTGTCCTTTGTGCATCTTCCGTCCATAAAACCTAATTTTATTTTACCGATTAAACCGATTTTCATCGATCTACTCCATAGCACGTAATTCTTAGTGCCTTTGAGTTGAATAGAGATTAGCGAACTACCTGGTGTATCGCATGGTTGTAAGAACAGAGGATGATGATGATCAACGGTGATTCCTGTATTACTTCCAGAAGGAGTTTCATTAGTCTCCATTGGAATTGATTCTAAACTTCTACCAATTGAACTTGAAAACAGAGGAAGTGTAAATTGATTTGCAGAAACTGTCGAATCCTAGCTCGAACGAAAAATGTATTCGATCTCTGAATGTGTAAGGAATTGCAGCAACTGGAATTGATATCCTTAGCTAAATGTCATTTAAATATCCCGCTTTGATGCCATAATGAATATTAGAATTGAGCTCAAGCTTGATCTCTAATAGCATAATTGAAGTTTCTAGAAGAGAGCTCTTAATCTATGGAAGAGAGAAAATAGATTTTCACTCTAGAATAATCTGATTACATGCCTTGACATCTCTATATATACATCTCTCTAACTAACTGCTACACTACTAATCTAGCATAAGAAGAAGCTAAACGGCTAACTAACTCTAACTAACCCTCCGTAAATTAGTTATAACTAACTAACCCATGTGCTTCTCACGTGTCACTTTCCTCAATAATTAGAGAACTGATTTTGACGTTGAACTGAAACACCATCGTGACTGAAGTTTTCTAAACTTCCTATGAACTATTGGGTTAGTAATTCTTTAAGTAGGATTGCTAGTGCTATAAGCACACCTATGTATGCTGATAATACACAGGCAAGTAGGCAAGAATGCGAGTTGAGATTAATGTGACAAAGCCTCTGCCATATGAAGTAGCTGTCATGAAACCTCACGGGAGAATATTCCAAAAAACAATGATCTATGACTGGAAGCCAATGTTTTGGGCAAAATACCTAGTGCTTGGCCATGTATGTCCAACTGAACAGGAAAGAACTGCAGAACAACTCTTTGATCAAGCAAGGAAGAAGAAAGCACTAAAGAAGATTGTGCAGATGTAGGTGGCTAAAGATTCTGGAATGGCTGAAAAAGGAGAACCAACCAAAACTACAGGGCAAAGTAACCAAATAATGACATAAAAGAACAACGCAGCTAGTGATCAACATATAGAGGAAACCCAGAAACCACAAATGACAAATGCACTTAGTCTCAAAAACAACAGCTTAGACAACATCGAGAGGTGAATGATGAAAGTACAAGAGGGGGTGAATTGTTTATTTTTATATTTTAATCGCTACTAGTTGACTAGTTTTCTAATTAGTCGACTAGAGGTAATAACGAGATCATAAGAATAGTAAAAATTAAGATGCAGAAATAAAGTGCAGGAATTAAAGACACCAGAAATTTTAGACTGGTTCGGATCAATGTGAATCCTAGTCCAGTCCTCTTTGGTTGCAAGGGAGTTCTCTTTCAGTGAATGAGTTTCTCGAGTACAATCGTGAATTGTGTGGTTTACACCAGTGGCTCATTTTCTATGTCACTCGTTTCCTTTTGATACAATGCCTCACCAGTATTTTTCTCTCTTTCTTCTCTAACTTGTTACACAACAGGTCTAATAGAGCTACAATGATTGTTTGTAGTAGAACAAAGAGAGGGTATTTGGTTCGATCAAATTATGTTTTTCTAAGGCTTAAAGATGTGTATAAATACTTTGTAGGAGGCAGTTGCTGAGGAGATTTGCCAACCCAAGAGATTTGATCCTTGGAAAGAAATTGATTCTTTTCAAGAATAAGGTTATTTTTTGTTTCTCTTTCTTTGATTAAAGGACTTTAATAGCTTTCCTTCTATAGGTCTTGATAGCGTTGAATTTTCTCCTTCATTTTTGGTCCTTCCAGTAATAGCAACTTGATTGATCATCTTGCAAGATCTTCGATACTTCTTTTCTGCTTCAATCAATATCGGATTGATTTCCATGCCTTTGATTGACTCCTTGAATCTTAGATGCTTTCCTTGAGTGTCTTTAATTGATTCCTCCAATCTTGAATGCTTTCCTTGAGTCCCTATACCAAAAGCAATTATAATTTTTTCATCATTAAAACAAAAACCTAACAATCTCCCCTTTTTTGATGATGACAAAATTATATATGTAAACATCAATTAACTTCCCTGTATTTTACTCCCCCTCAATGAATGCAGTTGACTTTCCCTCAATAGGTGTTGTTGAGACTACTTCCTTTAGTTGACTTCTCCTGCATGATTTATGACTCCCCCTTAAGAGGTGTCGTGCATTGAGACTACTTCCTGTGTGNTAATATATGTAAACATCAATTAACTTCCCTGTATTTTACTCCCCCTCAATGAATGCGGTTGACTTTCCCTTAATAGGTGCTGTTGAGACTACTTCCTTTAGTTGACTTCTCCTGCATGATTTATGACTCCCCCTCAAGAGGTGCCGCGCGTTGAGACTACGTCCTGTGTGTACTTCTAGTCGACTTCCCTGCATGTACCTGCATGACTATATATATCCTACCCCCCACTTTTTGACATCAGCAAAGAGGGGATAAGATAACAACATACTATATACTAAAATAGAATTTATAGCATGATATGCTTGCAGAGTTATGGCAAAACAAAAACAAAAATAAAAAATCATCCAACGATTGGTTATCCCGTCCAAAATAGCACAACAAAAAATATTGTCTAAAACTTCCATATTAACGACGCAAGAAATAGGTAAGAGTGTTGCAAATCGCCTCCTTCACCTGATTAAAGCTGGCATTGGCTGAGACAGTCACTCAATCAAGCCTGTCGTGTACCTCCTTGAATGCCTTGACTATGTTTTCCCTAAATCTGAGAACTGCAACTCTTATCTTTGACACATCATATCCTGTTTCTTTGGAGACTACATGAATGTATCCACAAGTGGACTGAGTAGAAGCAAGAAGATCTTTGATGGCTGACAGTTGATAGCAAGGTCAGGGTCACTAGGACTATGATGGAAAATAGAGGGTTTGGACTTTGAATCATGTTGACCATGTTTGATCTCACCTTCTTGCTTCTTAACCCATGAGCCCTTCAAACACATATACCCCATACACGCAAACGCTCTGGAATAGTAAGATTTTGAAACAGGGATGAAGGGATATCCAGAGATAGAGATATTATGGGCTTCCAGAATATGAGTGATGGCCATGCCATAGGGAAGACTGGTGGGATCATAAGCACTTTCAATCATAAAATTGATGACCTAGGAGGACAGTTTGATCTTGAGTTTTGTTACAATGGTATAGAAAATAAAAGTATCCCTCTAAGAGAAGGTTAAGAAAGAACCAATACGAAGAAGCAGAGTAGTTGCAACAATGCGGGCTAGAACACGAGTTTCAAAACAAACATCACTTGTACCTAACTAGTTTTGGAGAGATTCAGATGGACACTCAACAATACACAGTTTTTCTTGATCAAAAGTGATTTCAAAATCATCAGGCCAGGAATTTTTGAAAAGCATGGGAAAACCAGAACACTTACACTGGAAAATTGAATCAAACATGGAACAATCAAGAGCAATGCGCTTCCCTAACACTAAGGATTCTAACTTGTCAGACTTACTAGAGCGAAGATTTGCATAAAACATTTTCACTAGGGGTTCATAAACTTTAGGAGGGAGAACAGGAAAGAATTTTGACCAGCCTTGATAAACGAACGGATCTTTTACCTTACAATTTAGGGCTTCCATGTCATCAAGGTCGACTACCCTCCCATGAGAAATTAGCTTGTCTTTCAAAGCGATGAAACAATTCATGTTTAGAGAATCCCAGAAATTTAGGTCAGACTCTAAAGACCCGGAGAGATCTATTTTCGACTTATTTGGAGTAAAGGATTCAGGGGGTTCTTCCATAGGTATTTTTCCCAAGGTTTTTTCTCCTAAAGTATGAGAATGATCTGAGAGGTCCTCTTGAGAGGAGATAAAACCTTCTTATCGGTCAGACCCTAGGTCTACTTGTTCTAGAGGCTGAAAAGGGGCTTTCCTTCTAAGAGCGAGCACTCTTCCTAGTAGAGGCAGAGGGATTTTTGGAGTGTTTGGCCATGGAAAAGCTTTGGTTGAGGAAAGTTTTTGGACAGGGTTTCTAGGCGATGGAGATTGAAAAGGAGTTTCAGATATTAAAAGAAGGGTTTCTAACGGTTGAGTACATAAAAGGAAGGTGTGTCAGTTGATCAGATGTGATGGTTGGTTTTCCTTCTTTGAACTCTGCAACTGTTGTGAAAAGGGAGGAAAAGTGAGGGAATTCAGAGGCACAATTAATGATTAGAAAAAAATTGAACATTAGACATACAGAAAATAATAGTAACACATAGGTCCTAATATTAATTATTAATGCAAATAAAACCAAGTAATTCTCTTAAAAGGCAGAATTTGTCCTCTAGTAAAGTCTTAGTAAAAATATCCGCTAATTGATAAATAGTTCCAACAAAAGATAGTTCTATATTTCCCTTAAGGTCATGATCTCTAATAAAATGATGTTTTATGTCTATATACTTTGCCCTAGAATGATGCACATGATTCTTAGAGAGACATATAGCTCTAGAGTTATCACAGAAAATTGGCACATGTTTAAAGAATAATTCATAGTCACCCAATTGATGAGACATCCATCGTAATTGTGCATAACATTTTCCAATGGCGATATACTCAGCCTCAGTTATGGATAATGCGACTGATCCTTGCTTTTTACTGTTCCAAGATATCGGTGCCTTTCCAAGTAGTTGGCATGTTCCACTAGTACTTTTTCTGTCTTCCTTATCACCTGCAAGATCAGCATCTGAAAAACCTTCTAGTTTAAAATTGTTAGAGCATGGATACCATAATCCATGAGATTCCAATAAGATATTGAATAATTCTCTTTAGTGCAGTCAGATGTGATTCTTTAGGAGCTGATTGAAACCTGACACATTTACAGACACTAAACATAATATCCGGTCGACTAGCAGTTTGATAAAGAAGTGAGCCAATCATTCCACGATACTTAGTTTCATCAACATGATTTCCCTGTTCATCTTTGTCGAGACTGGTTGAAGGACTCATTGGTGTGCCAATAGCTTTGGCATTTCTCATACCGAACTTTTGAATTAACTCCTTTGTATATTTTGTCTGACATATGAACGGTCCTTCTTCAGATTGTTGAATTTGAAGTCCAAGAAAGAACGTTAGCTCCCCCATCACACTCATTTCGAACTCGCTTTCAATAAGATTTGAAAATTCCTTGCACAAAAGAGGATTAGCACTACAAAAAATAATATCATCAACATAAACTTGAATAATGATATTACTTTGTGATGATATTTTAATAAATAGGGTAGTATCTACTTTACCTCTTGTAAATCCGAGATCAACAAGAAATGAGCTAAGTTTTTCGTACCATGCTCGTGGAGCTTGTTTTAGTCCATATAGTGCTTTGGTCAGTTTATACACATGGTAGGGAAACTTTGAATCTTCAAATACAGGAGGTTGTTTCACGTATACCTCCTCTTCAATGAAACCATTCAAAATGTGTAATGACCCAGCCAGTCGTTCCGTGAGTTTAGCCCCGTTTACTCTATTTCAGCTTTATCATATGTTATTTAACCTATTTATGATGTGTTGGGCCGGTTGGTTTGGGTTCGGAGTGGTCGTGGTGAGAATGGAGACATTTATTCTCTTTAATGAGCTTAATATTTGAAAAAGTCAACCGGGAGTTGACTTATAAGTAAACGACCTAGGAATGTGGATTTTATAGCTCGGATAGCTTTGTTAGGTGATTTTGGACTTAGGAGTGTGTTCGGAATATGGTTTTGAGGTCCGGAGTAGAATTAGACATGAATTGGCAAAATTGAGTTTTTGGAAATTTCTGGTCGGCAGTGGAAAATTAGCTATCGGGTTCAGAATGGATTTCCGAAGGTTGGAACAGGTTCTTAGGATCATTTTGGATGTATGTGAAAATTTTCAAGTCAATCAGACATGTTTTGGATGGTTTCGGCATCTTTGGCGAAATTTAGAAGTTTCTAAGTTTATAGGCTTGAATCTGAGGTGAATTTGGTGTTTTGATGCTATTTTGGGTGTTTCGAAGGTTCGACTAAGTCCAGGTAATCATTTATGACTTGTTGGTATGTTTGGTTGGGGTCCCGATGGGCTCGGGATGATTTCGGATAGCCATCATGGAGTTGAAAGTTGGAAATTTGCAGCTGAAGTTGCTGGTTCTGGTGTAACCGCACCTGCGGTTAGGGGACCGCAGGTGCGAGCCCGCAGAAGCGGATATCTGGTCGCATATGCAGAATTTGGTGGACCGGTGAAAGACCGCAGATGCGGAGTTGGGGGCCGCACTTGCGGAGTCGCAGGTGTGGATTTTTGGCATTTGAGTAATTCTCACAGGTGCGAACTAGGACCGTAGGTGCGAGAATTTAGCCGTAGGTGCAGAAATTTCTGGACAAAACATATAAATAGGACCCTTAGCGAATTTTGGTCATTCTTCCACCATTTTTACACGGGTTTGGAGCTTTTGAAGGGTTTTGAAGAGGAAATTCAAGTGTTCTTCGTCGAGGTAAGACCTTTGGACTTAAAACTCGTTTATATGTGATTATTTGACTAATTGGGGGTGATTATGGAAATTAGTGGCCACAATTGGGTAATTAGGGCTTGTAATTAGAGACTTTAAAATGGGGATTTGAGGGGTCATTTGAGGTTCGATTTTAATATTCTTGGTATGTATAGACTTGTGGGAGGATGAGGATTCTTGTGATGTAATTTTCATTGGATTCCGAGATGTGTGCCTGGGGGTCGGGTTTGGCCGATTTTGGGATTTTCGGTTGATTATGATAATTTTTTAAAGTCCTTCGTTCCTTGGCATATAATAATGATATAAATCAGATTTTGGTAGATTTGGAGCACTTGGAGGCCGAGTCTAGAGGCAAAGGCATTGTGGGCTAGGAGTTTAGCCGGTTTTGAGGTAAGTAACGTTTCCAAACTTGTTTGTGAGGGTTCGAAACCCCGAACTATATGATATATTACTATAATTGAGGTGTCGCACATGCCAAGTGAAGGGCGTGCGGGCGTGCACCGAGTAATTTGTGGCCTGGTTCATCCCATGGCACCGTCTAGTAGCTATTACGGATTATATCTGCAATCTATTAATGTGGTAAATGTGAACATGTTAGAAATCATGTTAGGCACAAATTCTAAGGCTTCACGCCAAAAGTGCTAAGACCCGAGTGGTCGTATATTAGTGTCTCATTATGTGATTATTTGATTTCATATACTCAGTCCATTCAAAGCATTTCATTTCATGACTCAGTCTTTGAAATTGTTAATGTTATACAGATTTATCACTGTTTCAACTGATTTATGCATCTGCGAGCCATGTGAGCGAGACTGGAAAGTAATGATTGAGTGAGGCCGAGAGCCTGTTATTGAGACAGTTATGAGGTCTGACTTCACACCTCAACGATACTTTAATCATGCCTTCGTTGGCTTGATATAGCGCTTCGGCAAATAGGGCCCCTCCGGAGTCTTTACACCCCAATGAGCGCATTGATATTGAGGGATGGATCTTCCCTGGACATGGTTCTTTTCCGAAGTTGGTGATATGTGAAGGATGGATCGTCCCTGGACATGGATCTTGTCCGAGTGTTGTATTCCGGAGATGGATTTTTTCGGTGGGGCTGGACTAGCCTTTTCCTCAGTACTGAGTGACTACGGTCACCGGTGTTTATGCATATTCCAGGATGGATCTTCCCTGGTCCTGAGAGCCATATATAGTACTAAGTGGAATTATGTGGGAGAGTTGTGAGCATTATTTGCATTTCCACACTTTTGATATGTTGGCATGTAGAGCATAATGAGATATATCTGGCATATTCTGTTGTTATTTTCAGATAAACTCTGAACATGTCTAAATTTTGTACGCTGATTATTATAATTATTGAGGTTTAGTACTTCACTACCTCTCAGCCCATAGTTTGGGTTCGTTACTTCTGAGTTGGTGTACTCATGTTACCCCATGCACCTTGTGTGCAGATCCAGGTACAAGGGGACCCGGTAGTGGTTGTTGAGTTGCAATTAGAGCTCCTTTGGAGACATCGAGGTAGTAGCTGGCGATCGCAGCCTCAATTACCTCCTCCTCTATCTACCTGTCATTTTATTTTTTTCATAGAACTTTATGTCGACCATGTATTTGATATTTTTGAAATAGTAGCTCATGACTCGGTGACACTAGATCTGGGTTTGGGTTTTGCTTGGGCTTATGTTTCTTAAAGATGATCAAACTCTTAAATGCTTATTAAACATGAGACTCTTGCTGCAAACATCATGGATTTTTTTTCTGAAAATTGTTTTTCACAAAGGAAATGTGTGGCTTACCTGATTTCACGATAGACGCCATCACGACTGGGTATTTTGGGGTCCTGACAAGTTGGTATCAGAGCTCTAGATTAAATAGGTCTCACCAGTCATGAGCAGGATTAGTAGAGCCTTGAGGATCGGTATGGAGACGTCTGTACTTATCTTCGAGAGGTTGCAGAACCCTTAGGAAAAATCTCACCTTCTTGAATTCTTGTCGTGCGAATCCATTAATTTGACCTAAAGTGTAATTCTCTAAATTTCTTCCATGTATTCGAATGCGCACGTGAGCGCTCGGTATCAGTTGTGCATCGACGGCTTGGGATTTCCACGGGTGAGGTTCGAGATGTGATTTTAGCATGTTGACAATGGGTCAGTTTGGAGGACTTGAGGCCGAATTTTTGTCTGTGGCTTGGGTGCTGAGATTTTGATTGTGTGAGCACGTGCATTTGGGACTTATATGCCCGTTCGTGTCCTTATTGGTGGGATTTTGTGACTGGATGACTATGTGGTGAGGGTGATTCGATGGTGAGATGTGCCCAGATTGTCTGATGGTGACAAAAAAAAATTGGCTGGAATTTGTAGGAAGGACTATAGAGTGTTTGACTTCTGCCTTGAGTTGTGAGTGTATTGAAGGGTCTCTCATGTAGTTAATGGTGGAGGGAAGTGGAATCTTCCTGTTGTGATATGAGATCCTAGTGATGTCCTTTGGGCTGACCAATGCCCCAGTAGTGTTCATGTATTTGATTAAGAGTGTATTTCAGTTGTATTTATAATACTTAATTATGTATTCATTGATGACATCCTGGTATATTCTCGTAGCCAAGAGGAGCATGCTCAGCGTGTGAGAGTCGTATTGCAGAGATTGAGGGAGGATAAACGTTATGCAAAGTTCTCTAAGTGTGAATTTTGGCTCAGTTCAGTAGCATTCTTAGGACACGTGTTTTCCAGCGAGAGTATCCATGTGGTCAAATGAGTGTGGATAGAGCTTCCAGAAGCTCAAGATTTCTTCGACCACATCTCCGGTGTTAGTTCTACCATCAGCTTCAGGTTCTTATACCGCGTATTGTGATGCCTTGAGGGTAGGCGTTGGTTGTGTTTAGATGCAGAAGGATAAAGTGATTGCATGATAGCTATGATTTTTGGAAGGGTATAGATATGATGTCAGTTTGAGGCTAAGCAGGCTGGGCTATTTCCCGCGGGGTGTCCTGAGGTTGTGTGATCCTTAGGTGAGTTTGTAGCAAGTCCTCTTTTATCAGTAATTGATATATGTTGTAATTTGAGTTAGGTTGCTTGTGGAAATTGGCATTGTCTATTACAATGGTGTATGCGAGATTTGTAGATGATTCGAGGTATCAGATGATTTATGTTCTGAGCTTATGAAGGATTTAGTTAAATCACATTGTGGTACTGTGGTGTGATAGCGTATGGTCATTATGAGCTATTGTTTGTCTTGACGTATGGCTTTGGGCCAAGTGGGGGAGCCTGTTAACGGTAAGTTGATTGCACGATCATGTGTTGTCTTGGTCTCGATTCGAGGTATATTGGTGAATCAGATATGATCTGCAGAGTTGGAGTCTGGAGTGACTCGGGTAATGGAAACTCTTCGATACAGGTTGTAGTGTAATTTATGGGTATATGGTTTATTGAATGAGTGAGTTGTAATTGTAAAAGGTGTAATGGGTGCAGTGTATGAATTTGTTTGTTGTTTCAAGTGTGTAGATTACTTCCTAGTATGTTGGTGTGAAAATGGGTCCAGGTCGTTCTGTCTGCTTGATCAGGGTAATTGAGATTTGCATAGAGTGGATGACTCTCGAGATTGGTTCCGAAGAATTCAAAGTTAGATGTAACAATTGGGAATCTTCAGGATGTGTATTTTGTTAGAAACTGAGGTCTACCTTGGAGGGTGTCGATACTTGTGACATTTCTACATTATCATGGATTTTACATATCAGTATCAGGAAAGTAAAGGTGATGGATTTAGATTCGCAGGAAGTCTCTGCAGGTAAGTACTTTGAACGTGGTACTTTTGGGGATATCTAAGAGAGTATTCAGCGGTTTACGAGCCTTAGGCGGTACGGTCTTATTCTTGGGTCTCGTGTGGTGAGACTAGGTTGAGAATTGCGGTATTATGGCAAGGAGAAGTATCAATTCGAAGGTAAGTTAGAAGGAACTTGGATAAATAGAGCAGCTTGGTAATAGGTCAGATCGGCATGGTAAGGAATATGATTATTCTTTGGGGTGTTTATGAGGCAATGGGTTTTACAGATGTTTCTTAGAATTGCTCTTGGGTTTTGGTGACTTGCGTAGCTTGGTTGAGTTAGGAAAATTCAGTCCTGACGGTTTGGTGTTGTACAAAAAGGATTCAGACAGTTCTGGATGGTTTCTACTACGGTTAGAGATGTATATTTTCTACTGGCGTGAGGAGCATGTGATGTATAGTGATTTTGTTTTTAGATGGGATCAAATGTAATGTTCTTGGCTAGTTGGGTATGTAGTTGCTTGTGGCTCGAAAGGGGTTATGAAGTTCCCATATTTATCATAGGATGGCATGGTATATGCGGTACGTTGTGTAGAGTTGAGATTTGCATGTGTCAGGTTACGATTCAGTTCTAGAAGGAAGGTCAAAATTCTTAGGCAGCATTGACAGTTTCAGATGACTAAGTGAATGATATCTATTGGGTGGCTTGTTGAAGGTATACATTTCAGAAAGGGGCAATGTGTGTTTTGAGGGGGCTTCAATGGTATTGTGACGCCCTCTTGTTGGATCGACTGCTGATATTCAAGGTTGCTTAGTGACACAGAAGAATTATAGAGGTATCCCTCGTGGAATGATTGAGCATCAGGGGTGTGTTATATATTCGAGCGGTGGAGTTGGGATCAGATATGGTGATTTGCGCGTTTCATGGACTTCGATCTTGAGAGTTTTGATAAAGAGGTTATTTTGTGGTTGTGGACTGTGAAGATGCGGGCAAAGCTAGTCAGATGTTAGTATGTGCCATGATTCAGTCATTATGAACTTTTAGAGAGAGTTATCTATATGTCGCGGGTGACCAGAGTTGATTTAGAGTTCATTGGTAGGCCAGTATGGGTGTGTGTTCTGCACCGGGTCAGAATTGTTGACTCCGAGTTGCTATTGTTGAGGGAGGTACCATTCGATTGTCATTGAGTTTATACATTTTCTAGAGTGATCTATGAGTTACCCTTCGGTGTTGCAAGGAGTGGTGATTGTTGGTTGTATGCACATATGGTGCGGATTTATTTGGGCTTTATAGCAAGATTTGAGTAAGGTAAGTAATTGGGTATTGCGAGATTGAGACGTATTGGTTATGTTTTTCTGATTTGTGTGGCATGGTATCGTCTGATTCCCTCGTGGTTACGGCAATGCACTTTTAGTACTAGATGTCGAATTTTGTGTGGTTATTGATTTTGAGAAAGGTGGCTTGAAGTATTTCATGTGGACCAGCGTTTGGATGGGATCACTCATTGTAGCGGAGTTATGTGGAGGTATGATCCTTTGTGTCAGATTTGTGTGTTTTAATTTTACGACGTGTGGCAGTCTCTTAGCATGGTGTGGCGATGGTAATTTTTAATGGCGGGATAGTCCTCTCGTGTGAATCTTTTCTATGATTTGAGTTCGTGGTATGTTACTATTGAGTGCATGAGTTGCACAGGTTATGGCTTTGGATTGTATTAATGCGTCATGTCATCAGAGTGGTCGTGTTGGACGAGAAGAGGTCATTGGGCCTAGAATGAATACTACCAGAATTGACTACAACATGGTTGGAAGGATTAAATTGGAAGTTGGCTTAGCAATCTGCTATAGTTTCTGTCGGAGAAAGGGGGAGCTCCATGACTGGCTGATTGAACGAATGGTTGTTGGTTTCTACGTGTTTCTTTCATCATCGGCAGTATATGAAAGTGTTAGAGCGAGCCATTGCTTGATAAGAGGTTATGTACAAATATTGGGTTGTTTTGGGCCGCTATTGTGATTAGGAGTTATCGTTATGAGTGTCTGAGTCATGCGGTAGATTATGTGATTACATCTTGGGTTACAGATATGGCTTGATACAGCATGTTCAGACTTGTCCAGTTTATAGTTGTGGGATTTTGATCTTGTAATTACTTCAGAAGTGGAAATTTGGTTCTAAGGTTTATGGGTCAGGTTGGATTTCAAAACTTTGTCTGTGTTGTGCTATTGGACCTATATGGGATAGGATGACGTGGGATAACCCCCGGGTATGTGCATGGTAGACTACACAACAATATTTGGTGGTTTTTGGAATAACTATGTGCATGTTCGAGGACGAATGTATGTTTAAGTGGGGGAGAATGTAACGACTCGGCCGGTTGTTCCGTGAGTTTAGCCTCGTTTTCTCTGTTTCGTCTTTATCATATGTTATTTAACCTATTTATGATGTGTTGGGCCGGTTGGTTCGGGTTCGGAGTGGTCGTGATGAGAATGGAGACACTTAGTCTCTTAAGTGAGCTTAATAGTTGGAAAAGTCAATCGGGAGTTGACTTATAAGTAAACACCTCGAAATGTGGATTTTATAGCCCAGATAGCTTCATTAGGTGATTTGGGACTTAGGAGTGTGTTCGGAATGTGGTTTTGAGGTCCGGAGTAGAATTAGACTTGAATTGGCGAAATTGAGTTTTTGGCAATTTCTGGTCAGCAGTGGAAAATTAGCTATCGGGGTCAGAATGAATTTTCGGAAGTCGGAACAGGTTCGTAGGGTTATTTTTTATGTGTGGGCAAACTTGCAGGTCAATCGGACGTGTTTTAGATGGTTTCGGCATCTTTGGCAAAATTTAGAAGTTTCTAAGTTCATATGCTTGAATCCAAGGTGAATTTGGTGTTTTGATGTTATTTTGGGTGTTCCGAAGGTTCGACTAAGTCCGAGTGATTATTTATGACTTGTTGGTATTTTTGGTTGGGGTCCAGAGGGGCTCGGGATGATTTCGGATAGCCATCGGGGAGTTGAAAGTTGGAAATTTGCAGCCGAAGCTGCTGGTTTTGGTGTAACCTCACCTGCGGATAGGGGACCGTAGGTGCGAGCCCGTAGAAGCGGACATCTGGTCACAGATGCGGAATTTTGTGGACCGGTGAAAGGATGCGGAGTTGGGGGCCGCACCTGCGGAGTCGCAGGTGCGGTATTTTGATCCCAAGTGCGGATTTTTGGCATTTAAGTGATTCTCGCTGGTGCGCGCACCTAGGACCTGTAACAACCCGACCGGTCTTTCCGTAGAATTTGCACTGTTAATTTTGTTTCTGCTTGGTCATGCATTATTTAGACTGTTTATGTGGTGTTGGGGTCGGTTGGTTTGGGTTCGGAATGATCGTAGTGAGAATTGAGACACTTAGTCTCTTTAAGTAGCCTTATAGTTGGAAAAGTCAATTGGGAGTTGACTTCTTGGTAAATGACCTCGGAATGTAGATTTTATGGCGCAGATAGCTTCGTTAGGTGATTTGGGACTTAGGAGTGGGTTCGGAATGTAATTTTGATGTCCGATGTAGAATTAGGCTTGAATTAGCGAAAGTTTGTTATTGGCAATTTTCGGTCGGCAATGGAAAATTGGCTATCGGGGTCGGAATAGAATTCTGGAAGTTGGAACAGGTTCGTAGTGTCATTTTTGATGTGTGTGTAAAATTGCAGGTCAATCGGATGTGTTTTGGATGGTTTCGACATTTTTGGCGAAATTTGGAAGTTTCAAAGTTCATAGGCTTGCATTCGATGTGATTTTGGTGTTTTTGCGTTTTTTTTTGGTGTTTCGAAGGCTCGACCAAGTTTCAATGATGTTATGGGATGTGTTGGTAGGTTTGGTTGAGGTCTCGGGGGCCTGGGTGTATTTCGGATGCTCAAACGGGCATTTTTGGTCTTAGGAGTCTACTGATAATCTGGTGTTTCTGTTGCTGGTGTCCTTGAACGCGATCGCAGGGCTTCATCCGCGATCACGTAGGCTTGTTGATGTCAGGGGTGAGTTTGTTCTTCGCGATCGCAGAGTCAGGGATGCTATCGTGTAGTGTGGTGAGGCTGTGCATCGCGAACGCGGGTCTGAAGTCGCGATCGCGTAGTGTGGTGAGGCTCTTATTTTGGGTCGAGTACCCCGTTTTACTCATAGCTCGAGTGGCTTTTGAGATGTTTGTGACTGAGTGAGGCTGAGGGCATGATTGTGAGGATATGATATTGGATCAGGCTGCACGCCGCAACATGTTTATGATAGACCGAGTGCCTGAGAGTGATTTGATGCCATGATTTGGGTTGATTTTAGCGCTTGGGCTGTAGGAGCCCCTTCGGAGTCTGTACACCCCCAGTGAGCGCAGGTACCTACTGAGTGCTGGTGTCGAGCACTAGTTTTCTTATTACGCGTGGAGCCGGAGTTGGGACATCGAGGTAGCTGTTTAGCGCTCACAGCATCTCTGCTTCCCTTCCTTGTTTTGTATTAGTTTCCCTGTTCCAAGATTTATGTATTGTGACAGCGCTATTATTGGTAGTATTCTTAAATGCTCATGACTTGTTGGCTCCAGATCTTAGGGAGGGTTGTAGACTGTGTAGTTTGCTTGTTTTGCTTAAAAATTCAGGAATTTTATATATTTTTGTGAAACGTTGAAAAATGAATTGAGAATTTGGAAAAGAAAATGTAATTATGTGATTGTTGGCTAGCCTAGTTCCACGATAGGTTCCATCACGGCCAGTTTAGGATTAGGGGTCGTGACAAGTTGGTATCAGAGCACTAGGTTACATAGGACTCAACGGTCATGAGCAGGTTTAGTAGAGTCTTGCGGATCAGTACAGAGACATCTGTACTTAACTTCGAGAGGCTGCAGAACCTTTAGGAAAATCCCACAGTCTTGAACTCTTGTCGTGCGAATCCATTTTATTCAGCCAAAAGTGTAACTCTTTGAATTCCTTTCGTGTATTCGAATGCGCATGTGAGCGCTTGGTATCAGTTGGGAATCGACGGCTTGTGACTTCCATGGATGAGATGTGATTTTTAGCATGTTGATAATGGGCCAGTCTGGAGGACTTGAGGCCAGATTCTGTCTGTGACTTGACTGTCGAGATTTCGTTTGTGTGAGCACGTGCATTTGGGGACTTATATGTCCGTTTGTGTCCTTATTGATGGGACTTTGTGACTAGATGGCTACACGATGAGTGTGATTTGATGGTCAGATGTGTTCAGGTTGTTTGATTGTGACAAAATGAATTGGCGGGAGATGTAGCAATAACCATTGAGTATTTGACTTCTGTCTTGAGTTAGAATATGGCCTCGAGTTGTGAGTATATTGAAGGACCTCTCGTGTAGTTTAGTTATGGAGTGAAGTGAATCTTTCTATTGTGTTATGAGTTCCTAGTGGGGTCTTTTGGGCTCACCAATGCCCAAACAGCGTTCATTTATTTGGTTAACGGTGTATTCATCCTTGTTATAACCCCATGTGTTATTATATTCATTGATGGTATCCTGGCGTACTCACGTAGCCAGGGGTAACATACTCAGCATTTGAGGATGGTATTATAAGGATTTAGGGAGGAGAATCTCTATGCAAAGTTCTCCAAGTGTGAATTTGGCTCAGTTCAGTAGCATTCTTGGGACACGTGGGGGATAGTGAGGGTATCCATGTGGTCACACGAGTGTGGATACAGCTTCCAGAAGCTCAAGATTTCTTTGACCACAACTCCAATTGTTAGTTCTTCCATCAGCTTCAGGTTCTTATATTGCTTATTGTGATGTATCGAGGGCAGGCATTGGTTGTGTTCTAATGTAGGAGGGTAAAAGCGATTGCATAATAGCTATTATCTTCGGAAGTGTATATAGAGATATCAGTTTGAGGCTAAGCAGGTAGGGTTATCTCCTGCAGGTTGTCCAAGGTGTGTGATCCTTATGTTGATTTGTAGTAAGTTCTCTTCTACCAGTAAATGATGTATGTTGTAACTTGAGTTAAATTGCTTGTGGGAATTGGCATGACCATTACAATGGTGAATGCGAGATTTGCATACGATTGTAGATGTTAGATGGTTTGGGTCATATGAGATTATGAAGGATTTAGTTAAATCTCACCACAGTATGGTGGCAGTGATAGCATATGGGCCTCGTGAGTTATTGTTTACCTTGATCTTTGGCCTTGAGCCAAGTGGGGGAGTCTGTAATGACAAGTTGATTACCCGATTATGTGTTGTATTGGTTTCGGTTCGAGGTATATTGGTGAATCACTTATGACCTGCCGAGGTGGAGTCTAGGAATGACTCGAGTAATGGAAATTCTTCGATACAGGTTGTAATGTACACTACGGGTAAGTGGACTTTACTGAATGATTGAGTTGTAATTGTAAAAAGTGTAGTGTGTGCAGTGTATGAGTTTGGTGGTTGCTTCAAATGTGTGGATCACTTTCCTAGTATGTGGTTTGCAAACGGGGTCAGGTCGTCCTGTCTACTTGGTCAGTGTAATTGAGATTTGCGTAGAGTGGAGGACTCTCGAGAATGGTTCTGATGGATTCAAGGTTATACCTAACAACTGGGAATTTCAAGAGGTGTGTTTGGCTAGGAACTGAGATTTATGTTTGAGGGTGTCAAGACTTGTGGCATTTCTACCTTATCATGGATTTTACACATCAGTATAAGGAAGGTGAGGTAATGACTTTAAATTCGCAGGAAGTCTCTTCAGGGTAAGTATTTCTAAGGTGGTGCTTTTGGAGATATTTGAGAGAGTATTCAGCGGCTTATGAGTCTTAGACGGTATATTTTATACCCGGGTTTCGTGCGGTGGATCTGGACTGAGAATTTGCGGTGTTATGGCAAGAAGAAGTATCAATTCGAAGGTGAGTTAGAAGGAACTTGGATAAATAGGATAGTTGGTAGTAGGTCTGATCGGCATGATAAGGGATATGATTAGTTCTTTAGGTGTTTATGAGGTAATGAGTTGTTACAGGTGATTCTTATAAATTCTCTTGGGATTTGGTGGCATGCGTAGCTTGGTTGAGTTAGAAGGATTCGGTCCTGACGGTTGAGGTTGTAAGAATGTGATTCGGAGAGTTCTTGACGGTTTCTATCACGGTGAGAGATGTATATTTTCTTCTAGCATGAGAGTCGTGTGATGTATAATGATTTTTCTTTTAAATGGGATCAACGAAAAGTTCTTGGCTAGTGGGGTACGTAATTGCTGGTGGTGCGAAATGAATATGAATGCCCCATATTTATCATAGGAGGGCATGTGAAGGCGGCATATTGTGTAGGGTTGAGATTTGCATGTGTGAGGTTCGGTTGACTCGGGTTTGGAGTGATTATGGAGAGAAATGAGACACTTAGTCTCTTAAATTTGTTGATTAGTTGTAAAAGTTTACCTGAAGTTGACTTATGGGTAAATGATCTCGGAATGTGGATTTTTGGAGGTCCGTGATAGAATTAGGCTTGAATTGACGAAATTGGATTTTTGGCGATTTTTGGTCGGCAATGGAAAATTAGCTATCGGGGTCAGAATGGAGTTCCGGAAGTTGGAACAGGTTCGTAGTGTCATTTGGGATGTGTGTGCAAATTTTCAGGTCATTCCAACATGGTTTGGGTGGTTTCGGCATCGTTGGCAAATTTCGGAAGTTTAGAAATCCTTAGGCTTAAATTTTGGATTAATTCAGTGTTTTGCAGTCGTTTTGGGTATTTTGAAGGTTCGACTAAGTTCGGTATGTTATATGACATGTTAATATATTTGGTTGGGGCCCCAAGGGGCCCGAGGTGATTTCGGGTGGTCATCGAAAAGATTTGGAACTTGGTTGAGCAGATGTAGCTGTTTTTTCTGTCATCTTTGCACCTGCTAATTGGGGACCGCAGGTGCGAGGCCGCAGATGTAGAAAATGGGGAGGTGAGGCATTTCCGCAGGTGCGCACATTGGACCACACCTTCGAGATCGCAGATGCGGATGTTGGCCGCAGAAGCGTATTCCCCTGGGTTAAGTGAAAACCGCACCTGCGATGGATTTTCCGCAGAGGCGGCGCTGCAAGTGCGTCTCTTGGGGTCGGAGGTACGAGAGTGCAGGGCAGAACCTATTTAAGGTTGCCTTCGCGAATTTTCACTCATTTCTTCACCAATTGTGACGGGTTTGGAGCTTTGAGCTGTGATTTCAAGGGGGGAATAATTGTTTTCAGTGAGGTAAGCTACTTGGACCTTGTATCTTGTGTTTATGTCAATTATTCAATTGTTTAGTGTTGATTATTTTAGAAAATTAGGGGGGAAATTGGGAGATTAGGGCTTGAAATTCGAGAGTCTAAATTGGGGATTAGAGGGGCCATTTGAGGTCCGATTTTGATGATTTTGATATGTATCGACTCATGAGAGGATAAGGATTCTAGTATTGTGATTTAAATCTGATTCTAAGATGTGGGCCCGGGGGTTGGGTTTGGCCAATTTTGATTTAATTTGATAATTTCCGTGTGGGCTTTGTTCCTTTGGCATATATTGATGTTATGAATCTGACTTTGAATAGATTCGGGGCGATTTGAGGCCGAGTCGAGCGGCAAGGGCATCGCGGAGTAGATTTTAATCCGGTTGAGGTAAGTGACGATTGTAAATCTAGATCTGCGAGTATGAAACTCCGGTATTTCGTACTGTTTTGATAAATGAGGTGACGCACATGCTAGGTGACGGGCGTGCACTGGTAGGGATTGTGACTTGGTCCATCCCGAGGCGACTATTAAGTCGCTTATTTGACTATAATCTTATGATATTTTGTATTTTAGAGATTATTACTATGTTTTGGGTTGAATGCCATGTTTGGGGCCTTGTGCCGAACTTCTGTATTTTAGAGATTATTACTATGTTTTGGGTTGAATGTCACGTTTGGGGCCTTGTGCCGAACTGTTTTAACCCTTAGGGGAATTTTTACTACTGTCCTCACACCGTTTTGATAGAAAATATATTCTCAGTCATGATTTATACCTGTTCACTATTTATTTCTGTTCATCACTCTAGTTTTAAATAAATGAAAGATATTTTGGGTTGAGTCCTTTTGATTTGTACTGAGATGCCCGAGTGGCTTGTGATGATGATGACTGAGTGAGGCCGATGACCGGATTGTAAGGATAGTATGGATCGGGCTTCACGCCGTAGCGTTATATATATATATGGATCGGGTTGCACGCCGCATCGAGATATATTTGGATCGGGCTGCACACCGCAATGATTTAGCTTGGGCTATAGGAGCCCCTCTAGAGTATGTACACCCCTAGTAAGCAGAGTCGAGTATATATTTATGGATCGGGCTTCACGGTGTATCGGAAATTGTATGGTACCTGTAGAGCGTGAGTGCTAAGTGTGTGTATTGACTGATGAGAGTTGAGTCACGAGTGACTGAGAGACTTGCTGGAGAGGCTTTACTTATGATTGATACTGTGGCCGAGGGGCTTATTTTTATGAAACTATTGTTTTCACTCTTCTTTACATTGAGCCTCTATTATTAATGTTGAACAAATGTTTTATACGAGATTTTAAGGGAAAATTAGAGTTTTCATGAAATATTCGGAATTTAAATTCCTGATTTGATCCATATATTTCCATTGTTGTTATGTTATGCAATTACATGATTTTAAATGCTCGTCACTGTACTCAAGTCTTTAGTTATAATTGTTACTTACTGAGTTGGCGTACTCACGTTACTCCTTGCACCTTGTGTCCAGATTCAGGTGTCGGGGCTGAGTGATAGGTGATCTATTCTCTTTGGAGCATTTTCGAAGACTACGAGGTAGTTGCACGGCGTCCGTATCCTTGCCTTTCTCCTTCCTATCTCGTCATTTCTAATGTTCTCAGACTTATTTGTATTAAAGAAACAACATCAAATTTGTATTACTTCTTAGTTACTCGTGACTGATGACTCCGGATGTTAGGGTTGTGTTTAAATGTTTTACCTACTTTTATTGTTTTGAAATGCTAAAACGGGAATTTTATGAAATATCGGATAGTATTGTAAAAAATGAAAAGTTCCTTATGTTATGCGTAGTGAATTGGCTAGCCTAGTATCACGATAGGCGTCATCACGGCCAGGGTAGTTTTAGGGTCGTGACATTATCATAGTGATGTTAATGCCGAATCAACGTTAAAAGAACCTTCAAAGGCTACCACGCGTCATTGGCCTGTGTTCGACAAATAACGAAGGCAAGTTCGTGGAGCCAACAGAGACTGAGGTCGAGGACGAACACTCTCATTTAATGGAGCAATAACGGCTAGTTTTAGGGATAATACTTGTTGGGGATTGAACACTCTCTTTTAAAAGAACACTTTGACATTCTGTAGAGATTCTTGCTTTATTACATACATACAAAAGAGACCTTTTTCTTGGGATCCCTGTCTAGATTTTCTCCCACGATCCGAGAAGAACATGAACATTCAAAGGCTCATCAATCGTTTATCATTGTCAGAAGGAATAATACATGACTTCATCCCCTTTTTCAGTCATCTCTATTACATTTATCTAGGGGTGAGCATCGGTCGGTTCGGTTCGGTTATGAATATTATCGGTCTAGCATATCAGTTATCGGTTTACAAATATGATAAACCGATAACTAAACCGATAAGATATTAGTTATTGGTTATCGATTAATCGGTTATCGATCATTATCAGTTCGTTTATCAGTTTACCCGATAAGATAACTCAATCTAGAGTTAAGAAAAAAAGAAAAGAGTAAAACAGTTTTAAAACTCATTTCTGGCCACAACTAAAATAGTTTTATAAAACAGTTTTATATCGGTATAAAACTGTTTTGCAATGTTTCTGGCCACAACTAAAACAGTTTTATAAAACAGCTTTATTAAAACTCGTTGTTGTAATTGAGAATGGTATAAAGACAATAGCTATTTTGCAATGTTTACAGACAGTTTTACTTTACATTTGTTGTCTGTAAATTGCAAAAGACAAAAGCTGTTTTGCAATGTTTTGCTGCCACAAATATTCTGTATCACATTTCTTACTAATTGTGCTAAAACAGTTTTATATGGGCAAATAATATTCAACGTACACAACACTACAGTGAAGTGAACAAAGAATCTACAACAAACATAATCAAACACTACATTGAACAAAGAATCTGCAACTAATATTCAACATAATGTTGCTGCTACAACTTTCCAGTTTCCAACACTACAAACATCAATATATTGTTGCTGCTAAGCCATAAAATCTGCAACTAATAGTTCAAGACTACAAACAGTTGTACAATTGTTTGTAAGAATAGGGATGGCATCGATAGAATCAAACACAACTAATACTTCAAACATATTAATAACAATACAAAGTAGTAGAAACCTTAAGATTAACAAGTCCAAAGTCCAAATATAGTACTAATAGTTCAAATTCAAGTTATCAAGACAACAACTACTCAATCCTTATAGACTTCACCAAATTGTGTTCCAAACAATGCTCAACATGCCTTATTAAGGACTTAATACCAGTTTCTCGTGCATTGTAATATAAAACAAGATGACAATGACTACATCTTACTTTCCACCATCCATCATCACCTTCTTCAATCCTTTCATAGTGACTCCAAACATGTGAGATAGCTTTGAGACCACAAAGTCGAGGCATGGTTACACCTATTAAACATAAAAAATATTAAGTCAAGTAATATTTGTAAGCATACTATGTGTTATATAAGTTGAATAATTAACTTACCAAAGTTTTAACTCACAACTATCTAAGATTCTACACATCATCATCGCAGGGTTCATTTCCAAGTATGGCAAAATCTATGAGAATATATATTACCAAGTCAAACAACAAAAATATTAAATAAACTATGTACAAAAATAATATAAAATCAAACAAATTAAAATATTTCTACCTTGTTCTAGTTGCTCGAGAACATCTAAATCTTCCTCTACACTTACAGATAATGGCTCACTCCGAAGCCAATCTTGAAGGCACACTAGAACTTCACCAATTTAGGAGTCAATGAACTCCTAAATGAATCAAGAATACGCCCTCTAGTACTAAATGCACATTCGGATGCAACACTTGAAATAGGAATAAAAAACACATCCCGAGCCATCTCAGCAAGAATGGGGAATCTAGGTGAGTTTACTTTCCACCAAGCAATATATTAGAATCTGCTATTTCATTTTCAACTTCTTTTGTAAGATATTTTTCCAATTCTAATTTAGAATCTGAACCACCATGTCACGACACAAACCGATGAGTCGCCACGGGTGCCTGATTCCTATTTGTCAAACACCCCTAAGGATGCGTCTAAGATATAATACTATCCAGAATACAGTGGGCGAGCCGGCAAGGCTGCTATAGACAACTATACACCCAAAACTGAAAGCCGACAAGGCCACATACTATCCAACTATACATAACTGTCTACAGACCTCTAATATAAAGATAAGTGTATAAAGAAGGGACTGAGCCACGTCATACCCATACATAAACAAACATATCGTACCAAAATCAAAAGCAGCTCCAGATCAAAGGGAGCATGCCAACTCTCGCTAATCAAGGATCCTAAGAAAGGGGACCGTCGACTTGCCTACCTGCACCTGCGGGTATGAAACGCAGGCCCCGGAAAATAGGGCGTCGGTACGAATAATGTACTGAGTATGTAAGGCATGAAAATCAGTACATAAGAGACGTAGATGAAATAAGGAATAAAGAAATCCATCTGTAAATCAGAATAACTTTATAAATCCTAAAACATTTAAATGTCATGCACGTGCATATAAATGTTGTATCATGCATAGGTATAGATGTACATAATATCATCAAGCCTCTGAGGGCATCCCATCATATCGTCTCGGCCACTATGGGCAACATCATCAACAAATATCAGCTGATCAGGTGGTGGTGCGTATATAACGTCGTAACATTTTCCCATATCCCATATACATATGTTTACATATATACGCGTATATAACGCCATCTGGTCATGGGTCAATGCACATGTATAAATGAGTGAAATGCATGAAAAATACGTAACAATCTCAACATTCCTTCCGGATAAACTTTTTCAACTGCGTATTATTCTGAGACCCATGAACAGAAGATAATAATAATTCACATGGGGAATCAAGAATATAGATAACCCTAGTATTTCTATGAATAGAGTAATTTATGAAAACTGTGAGTTTGCTTGTTTCTTCTGTATAATTTGGACCATGCAAAAAGAAAGAAGGGATGGCCTTAATATATCTGGAGAAGAGAAAACTCCGTATAATACTTTTGAAGAAGATTGAACCGTACTCCTATAGAACCGCAAAAATTTGATGGACTTTAGCTTATGTCTATTTAGTATTGAACTAGGAAAGACATATGTTTCTTGCTTTTGAATTAAGAACGAAAGATGGATTTTAGCTTTTGTTCTTAGAAGCAATTGGAACTAGGAAAATAGTATCTATGGTTCTTACTTGCATTATGAACGTTTTTCCTTCTTTTGTCCAAATGAAAGAATGAGATAAGACTTATAATAAGTCTTTACTTATTAACTCCAAACAAATCCTAGATAGCCACCTAGGACTATATGACTTTTGGCTTCTTGCCACGTTCATGGGGTGTATTTTATAAATTTTTATTCATTTATTAGTTAACTGGGTAATGTCCTGTTACCCGGTAATTAACATATTACCCACATAATTTAAAAATTGCCTCAAATTACTTAAAATTCTACTTATTTTGAATATACTTTATACATCATACTATCACGACCATATGGTTCCTTGTATGGTACTAGTCCATAATTATCGGGTATTATCGCTCGACCATATTTTATCTCAAATTTGCCACTTTCAACGAAACTCATTTTCTTTAATTCGTGTACCATCTATCCTTCTTGACACTTACTTATTGCTTGTTATAATTAGCGTAAATACTTTAATCTCAAGATAATTTTATCCCCGAGTCTACGTCAATTAACGGAAGACGAAACTTTAACATACGAAAACGCAAGATGTAACATCCTTCCCCCCTTAGAAACATTCGTCCTCGAATGTTCAACTCCCCGAGATCTATATAACTTTTGTCAGGGTTGTCCTTGTATCAACACTACTACCAACTCTTCTTGTAGAAGCTTAATAACTCAACGCCACATAGGACCATAATAATCAATAACGACAATGGCCTCACACGACCAATGATAATAACTAAAACAAGAATCCGTACACGTACCTTAAGGTTGTGATGTCCCAGTCGGATCCTTCTCTGGAGGAGGAAATAAGTAAGGATATCTAGACTTCATGTCTTCTTCAGCCTCCCAAGTCATTTCTTCCACATTGTTATTTCTCCAAAGTACTTTTACGGAGGCTACCTTCTTATTCCGTAGCTTGCGGATTTGTCGGTCTAGGATGGCAACCGGAATTTTCTCGCATGATAAGTCCTCTGTAATCTGTACATCACTTGGGGGCACCACTCGGGTAAGATCACCAATGCACTTCCGTAACATGGATACGTGAAAAACTGGATGGATAGACTCCAATTCTAAGGGCAATTCTAACTCATAAACTATTTGGTCCACTCTTTGAATGATCCTATAAGGCCCAATATATCGTGGGCTAAGTTTTCCTTTCTTGCCAAACCTCATCACACCCTTCATAGGTGACAGCTTTAAGAATACCCATTCATTAACCCCGAACTCTAAATCTCGTCGTCGCACGTCAGAATATGACTTCTGACGACTCTAAGCTGTCAAGAGTCGGCCCATGTAACCCAAATTCTCCAACCTCAAACCACCCTATAGGTGACCTACACTTACGTCCGTAGAGAACTTCGTATGGATCCATCTGAATATTGGAATGGTAGCTATTATTATATGCGAACTCAATAAGCGGCAGATGATTATCTCAGCATGTCCATCTGTTTGAGGATGAAATGTTGTACTAAGACTTACTTGAGTCCCCAATCCTTTTTGGAAAGACCTCCAAAAGTTAGCTGTAAATTGAGTTCCTCTATCCGAGATAATAGATACAGGGACACCATGCAGTCGTACTATATCCTTAATATAAAGACTTGCATAGTCCTCTGAGGAATATGTAGTTCTAACGAGAAGAAAATGGGCTTACTTTGTAAGCCTATCAACAATCACCCATATCGAGTTGAACTTACGCTGGGTACAAGGTAAGCCTACGATGAAATCCATATTGATTACTTCCCATTTCCAAGTTGGAATCTCCATAGCCTGCAATAACCCACTGGGTTTCTGATGCTCAACCTTAACCTGCTGATAGTTAGGACACTGAGCAACAAACTCCGCTATATCCTTTTTCATTCCATCCCACCAATACACTTCCCTAATATCATGATACATTTTTGTCGCCCCTAGATGGACAGAATAACGAGAATAGTGAGTTTCTCCCATAACCTGCTGACGCAGCTCTGCAACATTAGGGACACATAATCGTCCTCGATATCTAAGGACCCCATCTTCTATAATTTCAAACGGCGTCTTCTCTGTCTGAAGGGTGGTATCCCTATAATGAACTAACAAAGGATCCTCGTATTGGCGTTCCTTTACTTCTATTACTAAAGAGGATGTTTTCGTATCCTGAATAGTAATTCCAATATCACCTGAGTCCAATAACCGAACTCCAAGACTAGCTAGCTGATGAACCTTATGGGCTATTCCCCTCTTTTTTGGCTGTAAGTATGATATGCTACCCATCGATCTACGGATGAGGGCGTCGGCTACCACGTTTGCCTTCCCTTGATGGTATAAAATATCATCGTCATAGTCTTTAAGTAGCTCCAACCATCTCCTTTGACGTAAATTTAATTCCTTTTGCTTGAAGATATACTGGAGGTCTTATGATCCGTATAGATACATGAATGCCATACAAGTAGTGCCTCCACATCTTTAGTGCATAAATCACCGCGGCTAACTCTAAATCGTGGGTCAGGTAGTTCTTCTCGTTCTTTCTTAGTTGTCTAGAAGCATAAGCTACAATCTTACCATGTTGCATCAACACACAACCCAATCCAATGCCTGAAGCGTCACAATAGATCACATAACCATCGGTCCCTTTTGGGAGCGTTTGAACCAGTGCTGAATTTAATTTGTCCTTTAATGCCTGGAAACTTCGTTCGCAAGCATCAGTCCATAGAAACTTTGCTCCTTTCTGAGTCAACATTGTCAAAGGTGCTGAAAGGGAAGAAAATCCCTCCACAAATCTCCTGTAATAACCTGCAAAACCGAGAAAGCTATGAACTTCCATCGGTGTCGTGGGTCTAGGACAAGTATTTACTACCTCAATCTTTTGTGTATCCACCCAGATGCCTTCACCCGAAATGATATGCCCAAGGAAAGCTACAGAGTTCAACCAGAATTCACATATAGAGAATTTTGCATACAACTTCCCTTTATGTAGAGTTCTGAGCACAATACGCAAATGATCTGCATGTTCAACCTCTGAACGAGAATACACCAATATATCATCGATAAATACAATTACGAAAAGATCTAAAAAGGGTCTGAACACACGGTTCATCAAATCCATGAATACTGCTAGGGCATTGGTCAAACCGAACGACATAACACGAAACTCAAAGTGCCCATATTTGGTTCTAAATGTTGTCTTCGGAATATATTCCTCCTTAACCCTTACCTGATGGTACCCAGACCTCAAGTCTATCTTTGAAAAACACTTGGCACCTTGCAACTGATCAAATAAATCATCAATCCTCGGGAGCGGGTACTTATTCTTGATTGTCATGTTATTCAACTGTCTATAATCAATACACATCCGTAAGGAACCATCCTTCTTCCTCACAAATAACAAAGGTGCTCCCCATGGTGATGTGCTAAGTCTGATAAAGCCTTTTTCAAGCAAATCCTTTAGTTGTTCCTTCAACTCTTTCAGCTCTTCGGGGGCCATTCTATAGGGAGGAATAGATATTGGATGAGTATTCGGTAGTACGTCAATAGAAAACTCAATTTCTCTCTCTGGCGGGAGACCGGAAAGCTCATCGAGAAAACACCGGGAAACTCATTAACCACCGAGATAGACTGAATGGTTGGTGACTTTACTTCCATATCCTGAACCGGAACTAAGTGATAAATACAGCCCTTACTGATCATCTTCCTTTCCTTGAGATAGGAAATAAATCTACCTCTCGGCGACGCCGTATTACCTTTCCACTCCAAAACATGCTCCCCTGGAAATTGAAATCGGACTTGATCTACAATCAACGTTGGCATGACAAGAAGCCAACCAATCCATACCCATTATAACATCAAATTCTACCATATCTAACTCGATTAGGTTTGCTACGGTTTATCGACCATGAACTACTATTATACAACCCCTATATACTCATTTAGCTATTACTGAGTCCCCAACAGGTGGACACCTCAAAAGGTTTAACCAGTTCAGGTTTTATTTCAAACTTACTAGCAACCAACGGAGTAACGTATGATAAGGTGGAACTTGGGTCAGTCAGTGCATATACATCATATGAGGAGACTCATAATATACATGTAACAACATCAGGCGATGACTCATGGTCCTGTCGTCCCGCCAACGCATAAATGCAGTTATGAGGACCGCTCGAGTTAGATGTTCCACCTATGCCTCTACCACGACTCATTGGTGTTTGTGGACCTTTCCCCGGGGGGATGTACTGATGATGACAAACCAGCTACAGATCCCGCTGGCTGGGCCATGCTTGCATCACCTCTCGTTGGACAATCCCTCATAACGTGGCCCAGATAACCACAAATTTAACAAATACCCAATCCCATATGGCACTGCCTGATATGCTGCTTACCACATTGAGCACATCGTGGCAAGGGCGGCCTCATCTGACTTGACTCACCCCTATAGTGAGAACCTGAGGCTCTAAAATTTTGACCAGACCCTGGATATGTGGAATGATGAAATATCTTACCGCCAAACTGAAGGGGCACGCTAGACGATGGCTGGGCTGGATACCTCGAGTACTGTTGCCTCTGTCCACCTCGAAAATAACCAGAAGGACCCGAAGACCTTGCTCTTTTATTCTAGGACCTATCATGCTCACGATCCATCCTCTGCTTCTGCTTACGCTCCTCTACACCCTGAGCATACGCCTGTATACGAGAAATATCCATGTCCGACTAAAGTGAGACCGACATACAATCGTTAAGAAAGTGAGGCTCGAATCCCATCATGAACCGGTGAACCCAATCCTCCATCGTAGATACAATAGTGGAAGCATACCTAGCCAACGAATCAAACTGAAGATTGTACTCCCGAACACTCATATTACCATGCTGAAGGGTCAAGAACCTATCAACTTTGGCCTGTCTAAGCTCTGGTGGCAGATAATGACGAAGGAAAACTTTTGTAAACTCCTTCCATACTGCTGGAGGGGCATCCTCACCTCTGGAAAATTCCCAAGACTCATACCAATTAACTGCAACATCCCGGAGTCTATAGGAAGCTAGCTCAACTGACTCAGTCGTACTGGCCTTCATTACCCTTAACGTCTTATGCACTCTATCCATAAATATCTGAGGGTCCTCGTTTGGATCTTCCCCTGTGAATACCGGAGGGTCTAAATTAATGAAGTCACGAACCCTCGCACTGATGGACCTATTTTCATGACCAATGCCTCCCTCCTGACGCCAAGCCTACGCGACTACTAATCGAGGTAATAGCTGAATAGCATCTCTCATCTCCTGACCCGGTGTATCTGGCTGAGGTGCTGAATGTACAGGGGTGGGCGCTGGAGCTGGTGCCCCTCGGAGCTCTCCTGGAAAAGGCGGGGTATGTGAAGTCTGAGATGGAATCTCACTATGAGACTCTCCCCGAGCCATGGTAATTGGTGGCGCTCGACTAGTAGTCTCACCGGCCACGGACTTTCCCTTCTAGGCGGATGTAGTCTTTGGAGGCATCGCTGAAAATATAACATGTTGTTAGGAACATGAATTCTTATATTGCACGATCTAAGATAAGAAGAGAGGATAACGTCCTATATGTCCTGTAGCCTCCTGTCTATAAGTGTGGTGAGACCCTAGGACAAGACTATACTAGACACGGTCTGTAGACAACCCTAGGACAGAACTGCTCTGATACCACTTTTGTCACGAGCCAAATCGATGGGCCGTGACGGGTGCCTGAGTCCTATCTGTCAAACACCCGTAAGCATGCATCTAAGATATAAACCTGAATAACACCTGCTGAATTACGAAAATAACTTACATGAAGAAAACCTGCCAAAAAGGAATATGTGCGTATACATGCAGAATACAGTGGGCGAGCCGGCAAGGTAGCTATAGACAACTATACATCCAAAACTAAAAGCTGAAAAGGCCACATACTATCCAACTGTACATAACTGTCTACAGACCTCTAATAGAAAGATAACTGTATAAAGACGAGATTGGGCCATGTCATACCCATACTTATACAAACATATCGTACCAAAATCAAAAGCAGCTCTGGATCAAGTGAAGCACGCCAACTCTCACTGATCAAGGATCATAAGAAAGGGGACCGCCGACTTGCCTACCTGCACCTGTGGACATGAAACACAGTCCCCGGGAAATAGGGCGTCAGTACGAATAGTTTACTGAGTATGTAAGGCATGAAAATCAGTACATAAGAGACATAGATGAAATATGGAATAAAGAAATCCATCTGTAAATCTGAATAACTTTATAAATCATGAAACATTTATAATGTCATGAACGTGCATATAAATGTCGTATCATGCATACGTATAGATGTACATAATATCATCAAGCCTCTGAGGGCATCCCATCATATCGACTCGGCCACTATGTGCAACATCATCAACATATACCAGCTGATCAGGTGGTGGTGCGTATATAACGCCGTAACCTTTTCTCATATCCCATTTACATATATTTACATATATATGCGTATATAACACCATCTGGTCATGGGTCAATGCACATGTATAAATGAGTGAAATGCATGAAAAATACGTAATAATCTCAATATTCCTTCCGGATAAACTTTTTCAACTACGTAGTATTCTGAGACCTATGAACAGAAGATCATAATAATTCACATGGGGAATCAAGAATATAGACACCCCTAGTATTTCTATGAATAGAGTAATTTATAAAAACCATGTGTTTGCTCGTTTCTTTTGTATAATTTGGACCATGCCAAACGAAATAAAGGATGGCCTTAATATACCTGGAGTAAGGAAAACTTCGTATAATACTTTTGGAGAATATTGCACCATACTCCTATAGAAACACAAAAGTTGGAAGGACTTTAGCTTATGTCTATGTAGTATTGAACTAGGAAAGACATATGTTTCTTGATTTTGAATTAAGAACGAAAGATGGATTTTAGCTTCTGTTCTTAGAAGCAATTGGAACTAGGAAAATAGTATCTATGGTTCTTACTTGCATTATGAACGTTTTTCCTTCTTTTGTCCAAATGAAAGAATGAGATAAGACTTATCATAAGTCTTTACTTATTAATTCCAAATAAATCCTAGATAGCCACCTAGGACTATATGACTACTTAGTCATTCTCTAGATTTTTGGCTTCTTGCCACGTTCTTGGGGGGTGTATTTTATAAATTTTCATTCACTTATTAGTTAACTGGGTAATGTTCCGTTACCCGGTAATTAATCAATTACCCGCATAATTTAAAAATTATCTCAAATTACTTAAAATTCTATTTATTTTTAATATACTTTATACATCATACTATCACGATCATATGGTACCTTGTATGGTACAAGTCCATAATTATCAGGTATTATTGCTCGACCCATATTTTATCACAAATTGGCCACTTTCAACGAGACTCATTTTTTTTAATTCGTGTACCATTTATCCTTCTTGACACTTACTTATTGCTTGTTATAATTAGCGTAAATACGTTAACCTCAAGATAATCTCATCCCTGAGTCTACGTCAATTAACGAAAGACGAAACTTTAACGTACGAAAACGTGAGATGTAACACTTCAATTCCAGCTTTATGTCCTTTTGATTCTTCAAAGAAAGAACCAAAAGCTCCACCGCATTGAAAACTAATAGTATTCGCTAAAAGCGATGAGGTAGAAGTTTCCATTGTGTCCAATGAAGAGTTAGATAAACATGAAGAAGGACGACAACGTTTATCTTTTGAATGAGACTTTACATACTCATCATACAATGAAGTCATGTATGTATGCACTGCCTTCTTGGCCCTTTTTCTTCAAACATATTCGCAAGTGCAAAACTAACATGATCAAACTTGTACCGAGGATCCAAAACACATGAAATGAAAATCATCTTATTCATTTTTTCTGGATCACCTCAATACTTATCAAATTTCTCCTTCATCTTCTTTATCATTGAACCCAAAAGAACATCTTCATTTAATATCAATTGTTTCAAGTAAACAGTAACTTCATAAATTTCAAGAAAATGATGATTTGATGTAACATAAAGTGAGCCAGATACCTCTAAAGTAAGCTTATAAAAGATTTTAAGAAATTTTGTCAATTTCTTTACATCCTCCCAATCACTACCCAAAAGTGTACTTGTAGGACTTCCATCCACAATATCAACAAACTCAAGATGATGTAACAAGTCAATATTATGACCAGCATATTTTAAAATTGCACTCTCATATTCAATAGCCCTGTTCAACATCAAGTATGTAGAATTCCACCTTGTAGGATCATCCAAACATAAAGATTCCTAACTAGATTTCCTTCATCACAACATTCTTGAAACTTTTTTCGCCTAGCAGGAGACTGCCTGATATATCTCACTGCTTGCCTAATACGTTCAATAGACACAATTGATTCTTTTATACCATCCTGAACAACAAGATTCATAATATGAGTCATACACCTCACGTGAAGGTGCTTACCATTCATGGAATTGGTCCCCCATTTAGTTAACTTCTTAGAAAGCTCCTTCACCGTCACATCATTTGAACTAGCATTATCAACTGTGATAGTGAAAATCTTTTGTAACCCCCACTCTTTCAAATAATTAATAATACTATTTGCCATATCTTCACCCCTATGACTAGAAATTGGATAAAAGTTGATAATTCTTTTATGCATGTTCCATTCACTATCAATCCAATGAACAGTAATACACATATAATTTATTCGTTGTAAGGAAGTCTAAGTATCAGTGGTAAGACAAACTCTCTGATCTTTAAGAAGCTTCACCAACTTACATTTTTCCTCATTAAAAAGATCAAAACAGTCCCGAGTCACAGTTCTACGTGAAGGAATTCAAAAAAAGGTTGTGCAACTTTCATAAAATTCATAAAACCTTCCTTTTCAACAAAGCTGAAAGGAAGTTCATCAACGATCACCAAACGACACAAAGCCTTCCTATATTGTTCTTGATCGAATTTCCAAGGAACAACAACTATATCACCCTTATTACCCCCCCCCCCCCCCCCCCCCCCGTATCGGCAAAATATTATCTTTTGCAATATTTACTAACACCCTTTTGATTTCCTTCTGAATCAATAATTTGGTCAAAATGAACCCATGCAGGAGACCTCTTTTTTCTTTGTATCCTTATTGTCGATTGAACTAATTGAGATTGTGTTGTTGCATTTGAATTAGAAGCTCCACGTTCACCAATCACCTTATCAATTATAATATTTTCAGCATGCATTTGTGTCACTGTGAGTTTGAATTTGAAAGAAATCAAGCAGCGAGGCAACAAAATCTTAACAAACGAATTAGAAGAATCTAAACATAAGGCAACTGAAGATGAAAAATCTAGAGATAATGCAACTGAACAAAATACATACTGGTTTATCTTACACCTACTTTATATGTGATTTTACAATTAATATTCTCAAAAGTTTTTCATTCTTAAAGCTGATTCTACAATTTTCTAGTACAAGACTTAGTTGGAGCAGGATAGACAATTATCATATCAGTTTTTCTGTGATTCTACTTTCTCTGTGATTTTATAATGAAACACGTAAAAATTCGAAACAGATAACTGTTGATTTTAGCGAAACAGATAATTGCATAAAACAGATAAAGGAACTCAACAGCCAACAGACTGGCCAAACCTAGGGCACAATAGGCAAAAACCCTTGAAAAAATAAGTATATTAGCGAGAAACACGTAAAAATTCGAAAACCTCAAATACATTTCCTACTAGTTGTGATGGAAAATCAAAAGAGAGCATAAACGATTCGGGTAGGCAACTTAAAAATCAACTGACTAGAAAAAACGACACGAAGATGGATTAGAAGTCAATAAACGATTGAATTAACTGAAGATGAAGATGAAAGCAAGTAGGCAGCCGAAGATGAAGATGAAGCAACTAAAAACTTACACAAAGAATGAAGATGAAGCTGAAGAATGCGGCTGAGAAATGCGGCTGAAGAGTGAACTGTGAAGAGTCTGAACTCTGAAGAATGCGGCTGAGGGTGAGGCTGAGAAAGAATAGTAAGAATGAAGCCCTAGCATATGCATATGTATATACTTAAGGGGAAAGTAGTAATTTTGTTAATCCTTATTGGGTTATCGGTTAATCCAATAACAAAATTGTCAAACCGAGACCGGAGCCGATTACACAATAGTGAAAAAATTCTAAATTGTTAGCGAACCGTTAACCCAATAACGCAATACCGATAACTTAATAAATAATTAACGGTCCGGGTTATCGGTTTTACTCGATATATGCCCAGCGCTACATTTATCTACATAAATACCATTACACACCATTTATTGCTATTTAATGTTAGTTACTTCGTATTTGTGTCATCAAATGTTGTTTATTATTTTATGTCCATCAGTGTTACCGCAGGATATTCTGCCACGACAATAGTTGAATAATCTAGTTAATATTACTATTGACTCAGACTTAACCCTGTTTCGTTAAGAAAATGTAATTGTTTAAACCTAAATTTAATTTTGGATCAAACAATATATCCTTCCCTAAAATGGTATGTTCATGGTCCAACAAGAATTAAAATGGAAGTCTATATTATTACAACCTGCACTGTTGCTCATGCATGTTTCACTTTCTTCTTCCAAATTATGCCTTTGATCGGGAAGTCATAATTTATCCGTAAATCAATAACCTAATATCGATAACCTAATAAATAATTAACGATTTGGGTTATCGGTTTTACCCGATATATGCGCAGCTCTACATTTATCTACATAAATACTATTACGCACCATTTATTGCTATTTAATGCTTGTTACTTCGTAATTGTGTCATCAAATGTAGTTTATAATTTTATGTCCATCACTGTTACCGCAGGATATTCTGCCACGGCAATAATTGAATAATCTATTTAATATTACTATGGACTAAGACTTAACCCTGTTTCGTTAAGAAAATCTAATTATTTAAACCTAAATATAAATTTTGGGTCAAACAATATATCCTTCCCTAAAAATGGTATTTTCATGGTCCAACAAGAATTACAACCTGCACTGTTGCTCATGCATGTTTCACTTATTTCTTCTTCCAAATTATGCCTATTATTGGGAAGTGCTAACTGATTATTTACGGAATCCTAAATCTATTTTAATGTTCAGAATTATCTACGTGTTTACGTCAACAGTTTCGAAATCACTGGTTGCAGTTATGGGGATCTTTGAGCTAAAACAAGATCCAGTAGACGAAAACTGCATTTGATATTTCTTCTAAGTTGTATCACATTTTATGGTGCAATCTGGGTCTTAAATAATCCTTGGCACATAGTATTACTTTCTTAAATCCAGAGGAAAAAGAAGCGAATTTAAGTCTTGCACCAGCCAAACAAATCCATAGAACATAATTCCATTCTTACCTACATACATCAATTCATTAAAACAAAGACAGAGACTTACAACCAAAAAAACAACAAAGAACTAAACCTCATCCAATAATTGGTGAAGTGGAAGTGAAAGTCACAGAAAAGTTCGGCAGATTAACAGAAGTGATCTAGTTTACATCAAATTAAAACACTAGTAGCTCCCCTAGGAATTACACTTAAAACAACTGCTACAACTGCAGCAGCCACTACTGTTCCAAAGATTAAAAGCTGGGGTCCGTTCTTGAATCCGTTGGAGGAATCCTTTGTAGTGTCGGGCGACGATGGTGAAGAAGCCCCAGCAGGTGTGGCCACCGGGGTTTTGGACGCCGTAGATGCATTGGTGAAGATGGCATAATCAGGAGAATTTGAAGGAATGTTGAGTAACTCTGCGCTCATCAACATGGAAATTAACACTACTACTTGAGAATTAAGTAGCTAAGAGATATGGTAAAATGCATCACAATGAGTAAACATATGACTTGAGTAAATTTGATGGTAAAAAGGTCTAGTAACAAAATCTACAAAGAATGTTATTGCTAAAAAAAAATTCTACTTCCGATTAACATAAATGAAGCAACATGGACAGTAGAAAAAATAATCTAACTGATTATAACTTGCTTGAGATTGATACATCATATCGTTTTTTGTATTTCCTGACTTCCTGTTAACATAATTTGTTTTGCTACAATTGAAAAATTCCCTGTCAGTTATCTAGTTAGTCCCAAACTCAAAGTTGAAGCAATGTTTTGGAACTCAAGAGAGCATGTATCTGCAAACCAAATGCATTAGCTTCATCCATTTTATATCAAAATAGACTTTCTATCTTTCAGAATCACTAGGGTTTTCTACTCTCCTTTCACTTAAACCAGACTTTAATTCTTGGCACGAGTCAAAATGGTAATGTGTGAGATGTCACCGCTACACATTCTTCTCTACACTTCCTTTACCGGTCAAAAAAGGCCCACGAGCTCCAAGTAACATATTCTTTTATTGCAAACCAGCATTTTTCAAAGTTCAAAATCAATGAGATGGTCCATATATAATTATTGACAACTGACATGCTAAATATTTATTAGAAAGGTAGATTCAATTCATTTTAAGAAAAAATGAATAACCAAATGATCAAGTGTATTAAATTCGATCAGTGTTAAAAATGACTATCCTATACCCTATATATGGATAATGGCCATACATGGTTAAAACGAAGGAACAAGAAGGCAGAAAAATGTCAACATGAGTGCGTGTTTCCTAGCAAAATGTCATTGAATTAGTTAACCTAGATTTTAAGAATTAACTTAGTTCAACTTCGATAAACATTTTTCAGTTGCTTCATGTTTCATGCAGCAACAATGAAACAAAATATTTAGAAACATACCGTTTTTCAAACAAGCTGTTTTTTTCCCAGGGATATACGTTCAATTACAATCGCTCTCTTTCAGTTTATGTTTATACGTTCAATTACAACACCTATGTTTTAATTTATGTTGATACATATTTATATTTGAAAATAATTTCACTTTAGACTATTCAATTTCTCCAATGTCTTCGATGAATAGCTCTTATTACCGCACAAATTGGAAGTACCACAAAAGCTTTTACATGCTCTTTAAGCTTGTAAGGTTCATATTTTTTTTCTTTTCTTTATAAAACCTGTGCCGATAAGAGGAAGTAACTCTTAAAAACAATTCACAGCACACCTCAGTAAGTCAAACAGCATGCTAGATCACCTAAAGGAAGAAAGAATTGTTAGGGTTTTACCCTGAATTATAATCTATTATGTCTCTTTCTTGAAAGAGGAGAAAAGACTTCTAAAAGGAATAAATCTCTTTCATATTATTATTTTCTTGAAGGAGAAGTTTTGTACTTCTATCAAATGATGTTTTTTTCTCGTAACAAGAACAACAATAATAACCTTCACAACGTAGTCTTTCAAAGAGTTTTGTTTAGAGGAGATTTTTCTCTCAATGTTTTTATACTAGGTTTTATATGTAGGTTAATTGACCAAACCACATTATAATATCGTATTTTAATATAACTTTTTTGTTGTCTGATTTATCATCCACCAAACTTTGTATTATTATCTTTCGCATGCCACCACATATTATTTTCGATCCCAACAAAAGTTACGTGGAAAAAAATTCACATAGAAAAAAGATAGGGAGATAAAGGAAATTACTAATACAGTAAGGATATTTTACTTATATACACTGTTTGGTGCACAAACATATTTTAAACTATCATCATATTCTAACATGTCGTATGTTGTTGGAAGGTAAGTCACCTTTATCTTCTATATATGTTATTAGTCACGACTGATCCTGAAAGGGAAAGAAAGAATGATAACAATAGTACGTCGTATCAACGGAAAGCTCTTTTATTTTTTTTTATGTGACAGGCAGAAGTTAAACTGAGTAAAGAGATTATCATGTTATAGAAGAGAAAGCTTACTAGGGCAGTTAGATATGCTGGCATTAGTGAGCTTGCAAGCAGAAGGAAGCTGAAGCAATTTATCTTCTTGAATGCCCATGCTCTTCAACTCTGGACTTGATCCTTTATGTATCTGTTCTATTATGTAACAAAGACAAACCGGGTCCTCATCTTTTATATCCTCCGCCGCATCGCAGCACTCCTTCGACGGCGCCGGTGCTTTCCCCGTCGCGTAAGTTAAACACGCCGCTACCTTCTGAAATTCTGCCCCACACTTTTGACTAAGCCTTTTGTCATCATCTCCATTAGCCAACCCACATAAAAAGACCATTAACATCGCTAAACCGATAAATTTATATGCACTTCTCATTTTCTTAGCAACTTGAAAAAGGAGGAAAGGAGGATGATTTTTTGTAGCAAAATGTAGAGGTTTATTTCTTGATATTTATGGAGACAGTGTTTGTTTGGGCAGGAATGAAGTCTTTGTGTGTGTGTAGGGGGGGGGGGGGGGGGGGGGGGGGGGGGGGGTTGTTTATTAATAGTAGGAGTTAATGCATAGAGGAATTAATGGGCCGAATAATAAAGATGGGGTAGTTGGACGGTAATGAATGACACCATGGGCTGGTTGTCAGCATGTGAAGCGGGATGGTCTTAAATGAAAGTTGATCTGACGTATCTCAATCTCATTACGCGTGATTGCGTTGGGTTTTCATGAGTTTATCACTACACTCGTCTTTCATACTGACCTTTTTCTCCGGAAAATTAACGGAAGTCCTCATTTGGCCAAAGAAAAAAAAACCCGAAAATATTTATTTTAAAAAATATTAGCATATCTCATATCTGCATAGAAAGCTATTTACAAAATACTGAATTGGCATATATGTTATTGTACAGGTAATATATATGATATGTTAAGTGATTGCATATACAAGAGAGTGACACGCGGAGATGAAGACAGATGATAGTTAAAGCAGAAAATAACTGTTTCATTTGTTACCGGAAAGAATGATGTTCATAAAGATGCAATAAATACATTCCACCCGGTAGCATTTTATGGAGAATATTCTACATTTAGTACACCGCCTGTTACAAAGAATTTGTTATTCATGCCTACCGTTACACATTCTTCAATGGCCCTCATAATTTGTATACGGTAGAAATCTGTGTTGCACGCGATTTCTCTGTTTTGGTCAAGAAAGGAATGTTACGTCGAAGAGCTAACACTACAAGAAAGTATAGATTTTGTGATGACCCAAAAGGTCATCCCGTGTATTCTAGCTAATTCTGTGTTCTGAGGTCATGAAAATCTCCTTCTATCTTACCTCGATTTGCGTGCGCATCCCTGGCATGTAGTCGGGAAGCCTTTATGTGAAAAACTGAGGAAAATGATGATTTTATTTTGAAATTTGAATAAAGTTGACTTTGGTCAATATTTTTGGTAAACGGACCCGGACCCGTGATTTGACGGTCCTGGAGGGTCCGTAGGAAAATATGGGACTTGGGCGTATGCCCGGAATCGAATTCCGAGGTCCCAAGTCCGAGAAATGAATTTTTAAAAGAAATTATTTTCTGAAAATATAAGAGATTTTTTGAAAGTGTAATTATATGTAAAACTGTGGTATCGGTCCCGTATCTTGGTTCCGGAACCCGGTACATGTTTGATATAATATTTAGGTCATATTTGTGAAGTTTGGTAAGAAACGGAAGTCATTTGACGTGATTCGAACCATAAATGCAAAGTTTGATGTTTTAGAAGTTTTTGGAAAAATTTCATTGATTTTGGGGTTTAATTCGATGTTTATGATGTTATTTTGGTGATTTGATTACATGAATAAGTCTGTAGGATGTTTTTGAGGTTGTGTGCATATTTGGTTTGGAGCCCCGAGAACTCGGGTGAGTTTCGGGTAGGCGTCGGGGTGTTTAAACTTAGCAAAAATATGGTGTTTGAGCATTTTCTAATGTCTGGTGTCATGCACTATGCGATCGCATAGGGTCCTTTGCGATCGCATAGCACAGTTTTAGGAGGGGGGGTCTGTAGCACTATGCGATCGCATAGCATAAGCTGCGACCGCATAGAGAAATAGGAAGGATGTGGGGCTGGGTAGGCTTACACTGTGCGATCGCACTTGCACAGCCGCGATCGCGGAGCTTTGGAGTCAATCAACTATGCGATCGTATTTCCTCACTCGCGATCGCATAGGTCTAAATCTGCCCAGTTATTTTTTTTTAGTAAAAAACAGAATACATTACGGGATTTCACCCCATTTTCATAACTTCTTCATCTTCACTTCACTTTGGGCGATTCTTGGGAGAAATCTTCACCATAACTTCATAGGTAAGTAATCTTTGACTCATTCTCTTCCATTTTTATCAACACCCATTAGAGTTCTAGGCCTAAAACATGAGATTAAGGGTAGTAAACTAGGGATTTGGGTAGAGTTAGGGTTTTTTGATTAATTGGAAATTAGACCTCGTTTTGGGGTCGGATTTCAAAACAAATTAACTATTTGGGCTCGTGGATGAATGGGTGATCGGGTTTTGGTCCGAACCTCGTGTTTTGACCAAGCGGGCCAGGGGTTAATTTTTGGATTTTTGGGTAGAATGTTAGAAAGTCTATAATTAAGCATTGAAATTGAATTATTTAGCGTTTATTGATGTTATTGAGTCAATTATGTCTAGATACGATCGTTTCGGAGTCTATAATGCTTGAGGCTTGATTTTGATCGTGGAAGTCGAGGTAAGTGTTTGGCCTAACCTTAGCTTGAGGGAATAAGTGTTGAGTCTTATTTGCTACGTGATTATTCCATGTCCAACGTATAGGTGAGGTGACGAGTACATATATGTTGTTGTCAAGCATGCCCGTGAGTCGGATAGTAGGAATTACGTAATTTTCATTGAGATTTACTGTGTTATGGATTTAATATCAATTGGTAGTTATTCATTTGATGGAAATTCTTGGTTGTGAATACTGTTGGGTATTTGTTCGGTTGAGGAATATTTTGATAAGTTATACACTTGTGTAAGATTGGTTAAAGTTGTGTCCCTTGCCGGGACGGTATCATTTCTGTTGATTGTTCTCTTGCCGGGATGTTGTGATTTATGGTTCTTGTTGTTGATTTTTCCTTGCCAAACTGTTGTTTATGATATTTTAGCACGAGGGGATATTCCGTGCCATGTTTATGATATTTTAGCACGAGGGGACATTCCGTGCCGTGTTTATGATATTTTAGCACGGGGGGACATTCAGTGCCGTGGTTATGATATTTTCGCACGAGGGAACATTCCGTGCCGTGTTGATGATATTTTAGCACGAGGGGACATTCTGTGCCGTGTTTATGATATTTTAGCATGAGGGGACATTCTGTGCCATGTTTATGATATTTTAGCACGAGGGGACATTCTGTGCCATGTTTATGATATTTTAGCAAGAGGGGACATTCTGTGCCGTGTTTATGATATTTTAGCACGAGGGGACATTCCGTGTTGTGTTTATGATATTTTAGCACGAGGGGACATTTCGTGCCATGTTTATGATATTTTAGCACGAGGAGACATGCCGTGCCGTTTCTATTTACTTATTGTGAGAATGAGAGTAAAAACACGAAGGGTGATATCGTGCACTTGCTTGTTCTGTGTTGTTAATTCCTGTTGTTATTTTGATATTTAAACTGTTGCTTCGTTCCGTTATTCCAGTAATTGCTACCCTTTTTCCCTAGCATGTTTTGCCCCATTTTTGCACTTAATTGTTTACTTCCGGTCTTATTTCTTTTATATATTATTAGATTGCACATGTGATATTATTTGTCGTGTCCTAGCCTCGTCACTACTTCACCGAGATTAGGCTCGGCACTTACTCAGTACATGGGGTCGGTTGTACTGATACTACACCTGCACAATTTTTGTTGTGCAGATCCTGGTACAGGACCCAGTGGATATTGAGCTAGGCGGCTTCCTTCAGTCCACTCGAGACACTGAGGTAGTCCTGCAGGCGTCCGCAGGCCTTGGCGTCCTCTTCCACTTCTTCATTTCTATTTTAGTATTTCAAAACAAATGTATTATTTCTTTCAGAGCCTTTTTATGTATTAATCTTAGATAGTCCGTAACATTGTGACTCCAAAGATCTGGGTGGGTTATTTTGAGAATTCGTAAAAGTTTGTGGATCTAGCTATGTAATTCTTTTACCCGTTCTCATTGTTATCTTTTATTTATGGAAAATTCGTATTTTACTTGTTCTTATTTAATAATAAAAGTTTTTAATAAATTTGAGCAATTACGTTGACTTGTCTAGAGGGTTCAACGTTAGACGCCATCACAATCCTGATGGTGGGAATTTCGGGTTGTGACAAGTTGGTATCAGAGCACTAGGTTGCCTAGGTCTCACAAGTCACGGAAAAGCTTGGTAGAGTCTGAGGGATCGGTACGGAGACGTCTGTACTTATCCCCCAGAGGTTGCAAAGTTAGGAATAACTTCACATCTATTATTCTTTGTCGTGCGATTTGAATTCTAAATGCTAATTGAGTTCTATTCTATTCTCTCGCAGATGGCGAGAACACGTGCTTCCTCATCTATCGATCAGCAGCCCGATCCTCCAGTTGCAGCTCCTACGAGGGGCCGAGGCCGTGCTAGAGGCCGAGGTCGGGGCAGAGCTCAGTCCATAGCAGCAACCCCAGTGGAGGATCCTCAGGTAGAGTTTGCCAATGAGGTTCCTGCTCATACAGTTCTGATCGGACCAGCTCAGGTCCCAGAGGGATTCATTGCCACCCCGGTACTTCAAGACGCTCTGGTCCGCTTAGTGGACCTTATGGAGAGCGTGGCTCAGGCCGGTCTACTTCTTACAACACCAGCCGTCTCTCAGGCTGGGGGAGGGGCCCAGACTCCTGCCACCCGCACACCAGAGCAGTTAGCTTCTCAGTTACAGACTCCAGCACCTCAGACAGCCGGAGTAGCTCAGCCGAATATTGTGGCACGGGTCGTTGAGGGAGAAACTATGTCTGTTGATGCCTTATGGAGATTGGATCGGTTCACCAAGATATTTCCTACTACTTTTAGTGGTGCACCATCAGAGTATCCCCAGGATTACTTAGACAGTTTCTATGAGGTTCTTCGGAACATGGGGATCGTAGAGACCAATGGGGTCGATTTTTCTACCTTCCGTCTTTCTGGTCCCGCCAAGACATGGTGGAGGGATTATTGCTTGACCAGGCCAGCTGGATCTTCACCTTTGTATTGGGCTCAGTTCTCCGAGTTGTTCTTGGAGAAGTTTCTACCACTTACCCAGAGAGAGGATCTTCGGAGGCAGTTTGAGCGTCTCCAACAGGGTTCTATAACAGTTACCCAGTATGAGACCCGGTTTATCACTTTGGCCAGACATGTTATTATGAAACTCCCCACTGATCGGGAGAGAGTGAGGAGGTTTATTGAGGGGCTAGCTCAGCCGATTAGACTTCAAATGGCTAGAGAGACAGGTACTGATATTTTATTTCAGGAGGCGGCCAATGTGGCCAAGCGGATTGAGATGGTATTATCACAGGGCAGTGGTCAGGGGTCTGACAAGAGGCCTCGTCATTTTGGCCGATTCAGTGGTGCTTCATCTGGAGGCAGAGATTCTTTTTGCAGAGGTCATCCTCCCAGACCATTCCAGTCATCCCTCCAGGTATCCCGCGGTGCACCACCAGCTCCTATCAGTGCACCGCCACTTCAGAGCTTCCAGGGTGGTTATTCTGGTCGACAAGGACAGTTTCAGGGCCAGCAGTCTCAGCAGCAGAGATCTTGCTACACTTATGGTGTTCCAGGGCACATTTCCATGTTTTGCCCTTGAGCTTCTAGTGGTTCTCAGCATCAAGGTTCTCGTGCTATGATTCCTGCACCAGGTGCACCTCCACCCCCTCAGCCAGCTAGGGGTGGAGGTCGAGGTGCCAGAGGTGGAGGCTAGACAGTTAGAGGTGGAGGGCAGGCTATGAGAGGTAGAGGTCATCCCGCAGTAGGCCGACTCAGGGATGTTCAGATTGGTGGGGCTTAGCCCCGATGCTATGCTATTCCCACTAGAACTAAGGAGGAGGCCTCTGATGCAGTCATTACAGGTATGGTTTCAGTTTGCAGCAGAGATGCTTCGATTTTGTTTGATTCGGGGTCTACATTTTCCTACGTGTCCTCATATTTTGCTCCTTATCTGATTATGCCCCGTGATTCTCTGAGTACTCATGTATATGTATCTACACCGGTGGGTGATTCTATTGTGGTAGATCGAGTATACCATTCATGCATAGTGGTTATTGGTGGTCTGGAGACTTGTGTAGATCTTTTACTTCTTGATATGGTTGATTTCGATGTCATTTTGGGGATGGGTTGTTTTTCTCCCTTTCATGCTATTCTGGACTGTCATGCGAAGACTGTGACCTTGGCCTTACCGGGAGCACCCCGATTGGAGTAGAGGGGGACCCCTAGTCATTCTTCCAGTAGTGTTATCTCGTATATGAAGGCTCGGCGTATGGTTGAGAAGGGATGTTTGGCCTATTTGGATTATGTTCGTGATTCTAGTGTCGAGGTTCCTTCTATGGAGTATGTGCCCATTGTCCGTGAGTTTCCAGAGGTATTCCCTGCTGACCTGCAGGGTATGCCACCCGACAGGGATATTGACTTTTGCATTGATTTGGCTTCGGGCACTCAGCCCATTTCCATCCTGCCATATCGTATGGCTCCACCATAGCTAAAGGAGTTGAAGAATCAGTTACATGACTTGCTTGGTAAGGGCTTTATTAGGCCTAGTGTTTCTCCTTGGGGTGCGCCAATGTTGTTTGTTAAGAAGAAAGATGGCACAATGAGAATGTGTATTTACTACCGGCAATTAAACAAGGTTACTATCAAGAATAAGTATCCCTTGCCGAGGATTTATGATTTATTCGACCAGCTTCAGGGTGCCACAGTGTTTTCAAAGATTGACTTGAGATCTGGCTACCATCAGTTGAGGATTAGGGCGTCTGATGTCCCTAATACAACATTTCACACTTGGTATGGTCATTATGAGTTCTTGGTGATGTCATTTGGATTGACAAATGCCCTAGCTACTTTATGGATTTGATGAACCGAGTGTTTAGGCCTTATTTGGATTTGTTCGTGATTGTCTTCATTAACGATATTTTGATTTACTCCCGCAGTCGGGAGGAGCACAAGAAGCACCTTCGAGTTGTCCTCCAGACTCTGAGAGACATTCAGTTGTATGCCAAATTTTCGAAGTATGAGTTCTGGTTGAGTTCAGTTGCATTTCTGGGCCATGTTGTGTCAGCCGAGGGTATTCAGGTGGATCCCAAGAAGATTTCAGTAGTCAGAGATTGGCCTAGACCCACCTCAGCTACAGAGATTCGGAGCTTCTTGGGCTTAGCAGATTACTATCGTTGGTTTGTGGAGGGCTTTTCATCTATTGCAGCCCCGATGACTAGGTTGACTCAGAAGGGTGCCCAGTTCAGGTTGTCATATGAGTGTGAGGCGAGCTTTCAGAAGCTCAAGACAGCCTTGACCACGACACCGGTGTTAGTTTTGTCCACAGGTTCAGGGCCATATACAGTGTATTGTGATGCTTCACGGGTTGGACTTGGTGCAATGTTGATGCATGATTGCAAGGTTATAGCTTATGCTTCACGTCAGTTGAAGGTTCATGAAAAGAACTATCCAGTTCATGATTTAGAGTTAGCAGCCATTGTCCATCCACTGATGATTTGGAGGCATTATTTGTATGGTGTGTCATGTGAGGTGTTCACAGATCATAAGAGTTTGCAATATCTGTTCAAGCAGAAAGAGTTGAATATGAGGCAGAGAAGATGGTTGGAGCTGTTGAAGGACTATGACATTACCATCTTATATCATCCGGGGAAGGGCAATGTGGTGGCCGATGCTTTGAGACGGAAGTCAGTCAGCATGGGTAGTATTTCTTATATTCCGGTCGGGGAGCGACCGCTTGCTTTAGATTTTCAAGCTTTAGCCAATCGATTCATGAGATTGGATGTTTCTGAGACTGGCAGTGTTTTGGCTTATACCGTGGCCCATTCTTCATTGTTTGATCGTATTCGGGACCAGCAATATGACGATCGTCATTTATGTGTCCTTAGGGATACGGTTCGGCACAGAGGTTCCAAGCAGGTTACAGTTGATGATGATGGAGTCTTGAGGATGCATGGCCGCATNGGGGGGGGGGGGGGGGGGGGGGGGGTTCTGTAGCACTATGCGGTCGCATAGCATAAGCTGCGACCGCATAGAGATATAGGAAGGCTGGGGGGCTGGGTAGGCTTACACTGTGTGATCACATTTGCACAGTCACGATCGCGGAGCTTTGAAGTCAGTCAACTATGCGATCGCATAGGTCTAAATCTGCCCAAATATTTTTTATAGTCAAAAACAGAATACATTACGGGATTTCAACCCATTTTCATAACTCCTTCTTCTTCACTTCACTTTGGGCGATTCTTGGGAGAAATCTTCACCATAACTTCATAGGTAAGTAATCCTTGACTCATTCTCTTCCATTTTTATCAACACCCATTAGAGTTCTAGGCCTAAAACATGAGATTAAGGGTAGAAAATTAGGGATTTGGGTAGAGTTAGGGCTTTTTGATTAATTGGGAATTAGACCTCGTTTTGGGGTCGGATTTAAAAACAAATTACATATTCGGGCTCGTGGATGAATGGGTGATCGGGGTTTGGTCCGAACCTCGTGTTTTGACCAAGCGGGCCCGGGGTTGATTTTTGGATTTTTGGGTAGAATGTTAGAAAGTCTATAATTAAGCATTGGAATTGAATTATTTAGCGTTTATTGATGTTATTGAGTCAATTATGTCTAGATACTATCGTTTCGGAGTCGGGTTCAAAAGAAAAGTGGTGCTTGAGGCTTGATTTTGATCGTGGAAGTCGAGGTAAGTGTTTAGCCTAACCTTAGCTTGAGGGAATAGGTGTTGAGACTTATTTGCTACGTGATTATTCCATGTCCAACGTATAGGTGAGGTGACGAGTACCTATATGTTGTTGTCAAGAATGACCGTGAGTCGGAGAGTAGGAATTACATGATTTTCATTGAGATTTACTGTGTTATGGATTTAATATCAATTGGTAGTGTCGCGCCCCCTTTTTCCCAACACTCCTTTCGGGGCCGGTTAAAGGGTTTATAACATTGGTTGGGACAACTCGTTTCCTTTTGGGGAAAGGGGTTTACATATTTTTAAGAGTCGCCACCTAACAAGTTAAGGTGTGTTAGGGCACCTATTGGGGGGGGGGGGGTTCATTTACAAACAAGTTTGTTAACCAGAGATAGGGTAAGGGCTTGAAATTATCCTAAGGGGAAGGTGTTAGGAACCCCTCAGGATCCACAAATGTGGTTCCCGACCAAATAACTTTGTGAATTTGTACAACTAGCAAGTAAGCAATTAATGTCTAAAATAGTAGGGGAGTTTTGAGATATTTGCAGTCTAAGCACACATATGTTAAAAATGTTTAATAGCTAAGTAGACTTTGAAAAGGATTATACTCTAAACATGCATAAGGGATGTCCTAGGTTTATTTTCTATATGGATAACATCAATGCAATACCCGGTATGTCAATCCTTAAATACGGGCTACACATGGTATTAACGCACCGGTCATCATATCCATATCTACCCTTTCCCACTCCGTAAAGGTAGTTAGAGCGAGTGTTGGTCACGACCTCTATTGCATGTTGTTACCCGTCCCTTCCTATTAGTCCTGGAGGAGTTTAGGACTTCTATCCTATAAGGGAAGTTCTAGGCAGCGCCTCAGGTTTAAAGGCAAAATACTAAGGCGACATATAAAAACAGATAGGACTGCAGATAAGGGGGATAACATATAAACAGAAAAAGGCTCAAGTACCTCCACAGATAATGCAAAGAAACAACATGACTCAAACACAGTTAAGGTCTTGGTTTTTTTAATCCGGATCCTAAAGCATGGTATCTAAGTGATAATAACAGAGAGGCAGGTTCATTACATAACTTAGAGAGGGAGTCTTAATCAGTTGTGCCTACTGATTTTAAGCTTGTTGGAAGTTAGACAGTACACAGGAAAGAAGCATATTCCGGTTTTAACAACCTTAATTACCTAAGGCTTGCCTAGGCATGGAAGAATGCTCAATTGTTACCGGAATTATTGAAACAGCGTAGGAGTTGTTTTACCTAAATCATGTTGTTCTAAGTTTTACAAGAGATACAGGATTATTGGCAGTTTGTTTAAAACATGGGGAGACTATTTTATACCCTTTTCATGCATCAATAGTTTAACTAGGTGTGACTGAGCGAGTACGAACAAAATTCTAAACATTATATCTAAGATGCGCACATAGAAGCAGAATAGTTTATACGCAGCACTCCTAAAAGCAGGATTTCTAGATGCACAACATGATTGCAGCCTTTACTAAAGCAGAATTTCTAAGTGCATGGAAAGTACAACGTTAGGCATGGTCTAGAAATATGCATAAATGACAATTTATTTTAGGATTGTTATTTACCCTAGAGACAGGATTTCTATGTGCATAGAAGGTTACAACATTATGATTGTATGAGTAACAATTTATATTGAGGTTGTCATTTATCCTAGAGACAGGATTTTTAGGTGATAATGTCAAATGAGATGCTGAAAACAGTACACAATAAAATCGGGGAGCATGGTCTCTAATGTATGATATGCTAGCATGTATTGATTCTAAGCATGTATTCTAGTGCGCGCACAAAAATGTAAACCTAAAGCATGGTTTTTACCCTTGATATTTATAACATGCATACCACCCTCCCTTTTCACTAGCCATCCCAAATATTCGTTTACAATAATTATTACAAACCAATATTTAATGAATTACATAAATCGAAGAAGAAAAAAATGAGAAGTTATCTATAGGGAGCCTGCAAATAGGCCCAAATTTCCATAACCTCAATGCCAGAATTGAATCACAGCCTTTCTCATATCTGGGTGTGTCAGAGTTCCCTAAGGACCTCAAGGGATCCCGGGTAGTGCTCACACCCAGATTTCATAACCATAGTTTGAGTAAGTGCAGTGTAGAAGGGCCAGCCTTAGTGTGTCAGAGTTCAGAGGGAGCTCAAGGGTCCCAAAGCAGTCACACACTAAAGGGCAGAACTCAGGGACCTAAGAGCGGGGTGAGAGTGCTTGACATAGTATTGAAAAGGTTTTAATAGGAAAACAATTTGAAGAGAGACTTGTTAAAAAATAGTTTTTGTAAAATAAAGGAGGATTGAACTCAGTAAAACATCTTTGAAGGGAGTAGGGTAATTATCAAACAATAGACCAAATACAGATCCAAAACAGGTTTAGCAGCACTCACAGATCACATACCCAAGACAAATTCAGTACCACAAACATTCACCTAGGGGTAATGGGGGATTGGGGACACATAAATGACATGATGGTGAACACATAATAGGAAGAGGTCTTTTGCACTTGGTGTAGTTAATAAGACATGGATTCAGGAGCATAGTTATAGAATTGGTAATATCCTAGGGGACTTATGGGATTGGGAGATAGTATAGTATATGATTATACTAGACATGATAACATCTAAACAACTTAAGATAGCAAATCGTAGAGGCATACCCTAACTAAATAGCCAGTACACAAGCATAGAAATAGAGTAGAGTCACATTGAGACAGTTTATAAGTTCATAAGAACATGCTGATCATCATAAAGGTAAGACATAACTTGGCATACTAGATGAAGCCATAGGGGCAAAGAGTTTAATTACATGTTGAACAACAAAACAGTAGACAGAAGCATATTAGAAACATAATGAATTGAAGCAGCAAAAGAAACATGTTGGTTTAGGAACTTGAATTGAAATTAGAACATACCAGTGAAGAGGACAGTAAACAAAAAATGGAGGATAAGTGAGCACAATAGTAAGCCTTGGCTTGCAGTCGGCTAACTTAGAACAGTGATAAGTAGCACAGAAAGTGAGCAGAAAGCTTTTAGTTGTGAGAGAGATAGAGCTTTTGAACTAGTATGTGTTCGTGTGTTGTGTTAATAAAAAGAGTAGTGTATTATAGTTTTAAAACAGGCAGAAGAATAAGGTAAAAAAAATAGTTCAGCAGTAATTATAGAAATATACCAATTAGAATCAGATCAGTGCAAGGACTTCCTTTAATCAAGGGAGTTAAATTCAAACGATAATAAGCAATGGTAAATAAGAAATGAAATCGTGTAAGACTGAACATGACATATAAGGAAACAGGCATAAGTATAATACAAGTATATAACATGTAATATAGACAAGGTTCAGGGATTCCAATTAAGGAAAATACATTAGTTTGATGGTATGGTCGACTATTGAATAAGGTAGGATAATATTTTATAAGTCAGAAAATCAGTAGAGAATATCACAGGAAAATCAGTGAAGTATGCCAATCACAGGGAATCAAGGGATTCGAATAAGAATAACGTTAGCTAAAGGAAATTAACACGAATTACACGGAATAAACACCTAATAGGCAGGAATCATAACCCTAGTAATCAAAATAGAGTGAAATCACACGAAATTAGGGATTCACGCAGAGCATAACATGAATTACAGAATAAATGTAATGTAGGCAGGAGAAGTGAAGATTCAGAGACATTGATGAACAAAAACAAAGTAGAACCACATAATAAGCAAAGATAATAGCAGCCAGAAACCTTAACAAGCAAACATTGGGTAAAAGTCACGGAGTCATAGAGTATTCATGAGATCCCAGTAAACATAATAGAATAGGTAAACGTATTATCAAAAACAAACTCAGAGCCACAAATTAAAAACCAAGAACTTTAGGTTTTTTAACGAAATAACTCAGACACAAGGGAAAATGTTCAAATAAAGCTTAAACATAACGAGAATCGTAAGATAATACTTAAAATCTGAAGGGAAATCATTTTTGAAAAGAGGTTTGAGAACCCTAGTTTTGAAGATGAAGGGTCCTTTTGAAAAAATCGGAAAATCTTCCAAGGAAACAGTAGAATAACTCATAATACGCCCAGATCTATTGCAGATCTAAGAAAATCACGGGCTAATAGTTAGGGTTTCATCGAGATAACCCAAAGAGAAGGAGAATCGACTAAAAATCACAGGTTTTAGCCAAAAAAGGTGGGATCTTACTCGGACGACCATAAACGACCGAAGAATGGCATGAGAGGTCATGGGAGATGATTGAACCGCTTCAGGTTCTCTTGAGGGCCTCATAACAGTGTCAACCCGATGTGGGAGGAGAGCCATAGGCTGGGGGTGATTGTGAGACCTCTATGGTCACCGGTAAAGCAGTGGCCGGTGAGGGAGCTTAATGTCTGGCAGAGGGATTTTGAGAGAGAGGAGAGGGCGGGGGAGTGTAACGAGAGAATGAGAGGGGAAATGAGGGTTTTGGGTAGGTCGTTTGGGATTAATTAAGGAAAGGAATGATCTGGACCGTCGATTAAAATGATCAACGGTCCAGATCAATGGGGTATTGGGTCAGGTAGGCTAGTGGATTGGGCCTGGGGGTGTCTGGGCCGTTTTAATCAGATTTGGGCATGGTTTAATTAGGCTAGAATTGAAAATGAAATTAGGCCATTTGTTAAATAACCCATAAAATTGATAAATAATTTATAAAAATGGCTAATAATTATAGAAAAATGAAATTGATGCTTAATGGATTAAATTAAAGTGGTTAATTAGTATTTAAAATACAAATAACTAATTATTGAGTAAAAATAACATGAAACATATAATTAGGCTATAATTGCAAAGCTATTGCAATTATAGCCAAATAGTGCCATTTCGGCTAGTTATGAAATAATTTGCCCTTAACAGGATCAAAAATAATATCTTAAATCAAGAAATGTTTTTTTGGAAATCATTTATAGTGCAATTTGTAGTTAATTATTAGAGATAAAATACTGGATAAATTAAAAATAAATTAAATAAAAATATTGGAAAATTATACAAAAATGTCAATTGTTATAAAACCTGATTTTGAAGGTATATATACAAAATTAAAAATAATTTGAGGAAAAATTGGGTATTAATAGCTGCCCCTCTTTACACGGGAAGGATGAAAGAGTTGTCGGGTAAAGATATGATGACCTATTTTGATCGAGCGAAACGATTTGAAGATATTTAAGCCGCACCCTGGTTTCTGAGTTGCCTACATATACCTGGTTTTACAGGAATCAGGCCGTATGTAGTTCAGGAGTCATCGCAAAGTATACCGATGAAATTTTTACAAGAAAGGACGCAACATATAGGTTGGATGAGTGAGCTGTTTGCGGTAATGGTTAGGAGAACTGGGGCGGGACTGCTCCTGCTAGGATAACCGTTGCTTGCCGGATCACCTGTGAATAAGACAACACAAACGTATATTGTGCGTAATTTTAAACATGATGCAAATTCCCGTTGGACTATGAATGCTGTCTTTGGATGGTTAAGGATGAAGTCCTCAGACCATGACGTCCCGGGCCATGAATTTCTTGATTGCAGGATACGCAGGCAATGAAATGATGTTCTTGGTCCATGAGGATGGTGCCTCCAAACCATGACACCTTTGAATAATGATATGCAAAATTGAGAGGGATCCTTAGACCATGACATGGTGTTCTCGGGCCATGAGAATGGAGCCTCCGAATGATGACGCCTTTGGATAAGTTGGCGATATTTCAGCCCATGAAGATGCAATAATATGATGCGGACAAGACAAAGCTTAGTCTTGCGAATTGAAGGGCAGAGCTTAGCCCGAAAGAAAGGTGAAGTAAATAATGCTTGAGAAAGCGCTTAGTCTCGATGAAAAAGTAAATTGGAGGCAGAGCTTAGCCTCGGAAGGCAGAAAAGTAGCCTTACGCAAGGGGAGGTAGAGCTTAACCTCGGAAGGGAGAAAGGTAGCCTTATGCATATGCAGATGGAGATAGTGCTTAGTCTCGGAAGGCAGAAAGGTAGCCTTATGCAGATAGAAGGCAGAAAAGTAGCCTTATGCATATGCAAACGGAGACAGTGCTTAGTCTCGGAAGGCAGAATAGTAGCCTTATGCAAAATGCAGATGGAGGTAGAGCTTAACCTCGGAAGGCAAAATGGTAGCCTTATGCAAAATAAAATGAATGACAATAGAAATCTGGTAATAAATTGCGGTGTTGCGACCGTTGTGAGCATTGTGATTATGAAGCATCATTTGTGTTGATAATAAATGTTGACGTGTGCGATGGTTTCGGGATTTGTGTCTTTGAATAACACATGTCCTTCAGGCAAATAGTGTGCTTTGGGCTTTTGCGATCCTTTGGGCCTACATCCAAAGAAAGATCGTGAGTTATGTAAATGGGGAAGGTTAGTTCGTATCCCTGCTGGCTTTGCTTGACTCGTGCGCTTGATCTGATGATGTTGTCTATATCATTGGGGTAGATGAACATAAACGTATAATTTAAAATAGTATCAGATGAACCGACGACCGTGACACGGTTCAAGACATTGCAACCTCTCCTGCTACGGAATTTTGAGGGTCCTCCTCAAAATTCTGCCCCAGTTTGATGGGTTGATGTTTCTAAATGTTGCTCATGCGACGATCGGCTGAACTTGCTTCGGAATTCTGAGAGTCCTCCTTAAAATTCTGCACCATTTTCCAATTGTGGGAAAAATAAATTTTTTATTGAATCTTCACCGAACCCATAGGGCTTCCTATGTATCCCCTCTTAAATGGGAATCAAGTCAGGCGTAGTTAAATTTACATCATATAAGGAAAGCATAAAGATTACACATAGTAGCGCTTGACTGCATTTAAATTGATTGGCTTCGGCCAGACTTCTCCATCCATTTCTGCGAGTGTGAGCTCTCCTCCTGTCAGCACTCGGTGAACCATGTACGGACCTTGCCAATTGGGAGAGAACTTCCCTTTGGCTTCATCTTGATGTGGAAAGATCTTCTTTAACACCAACTGCCCCAATGTGAACGATCTCGACTTGGCTCTTTTGTTGAAGGCTCTGGACATTCTACTAAAACAAAGGAAAAGAAGATTCAGCTATAGGAGATAAATTTAGACAGCAAAGAAAGAGAACAAGATGCAGATTTGGTGCTTTTACTCTCATCCTCACCAAACAATAAATAAAATGCAATGAATATGAGTACACGGCATCAGCATTCGTGCTTTTACTCTCATCCTCACCATGTAATGAATATGAATGCTTGCACGGCATCACCATTCGTGCTTTTACTCTCATCCTCACCAAACAATAAATAAAATGCAATGAATATGAGTACACGGCATCACCATTCGTGCTTTTAATCTCATCCTCACAATGTAATGAATATGAATGCTTGCACGACATCACCCTTCGTACTTTTACTCTCATCCTCACCAAATAATTAGGGAAGGAATGTCTACTTCGGCAAGAATGACAGCCTCTGTACCATAAACCAACATATAGGGGGTTGCCCCGGTTGATGTGCGGACTGTGGTGCGATATCCCAGTAAAGCAAATGATAACTTCTTGTGCCACTGCTTGTGCTTTTCTATCATCTTCCTCAATATCTTCTTGATGTTTTTGTTGGCGTCTTCTATGGATCCATTCATCTGAGGTCTGTAGGCTGTGGAATTCTTGTGCTTGATTATAAAGATCTCACACATAGCTTTCATCAGGTCACTGTTGAGATTGGAACCATTGTCGGTGATGATTGACTCGAGAATTCTGAATCGACAAACAATACGGTCGCGGACAAAGTCTGCCATGACTTTCTTACTCACTGCTTTGTAGGATGTTGCTTAGACCCATTTAGTGAAGTAATCAATCGCTACCAAGATGAACCTATGTCCGTTGGAGGCGGTAGTCTCGATCGGTCCAATAATGTCCATTCCCCAGTCGGCGAATGGCCAAGGGGAGCTTGTTGCATTGAGCTCGTTTGGAGGCACCTTTATCATATCTGCGTGTACCTGGCAACGGTAGCATTTCTGGACGTACTGGATGCAGTCTGTTTCCATAGTCATCAAAAAATAACCTGCTCTGAGTATCTTCTTTACTAAGACAAAACCATTCATATGCGGGTCGCAGGTCCCAACATGAATCTCCTCTAGTAGTTTGGATGCTTCCTTTGCGTCGACACATCTTAATTGTCCCAAATCGGGAGTCCTCCTATACATGATTCCTTCGCTTTGAAAGAAGTTGTTGGATAACCTCCGAAGCGTGCATTTCTGAGTGTGATTTGCAAGCCCTGGGTACTCTCCCTTTGCCAAGTGCTCTTTGATATCATGAAACCAAGGCTTTCCGTATGCTTCCTCTTCAACATGGGCACAGTAAGCCGGCTGGATATGGATCTTCAGTGGAATAGGGTCAATGAAGTTCTTATCTGGATGCTGTATCATAGATGATAGAGTGGCCCATGCATCGGCAAACTCGTTCTGAATTCTGGGGACGTGCCGAAATTCTATCTTCGTGAACCTCTTTCTCAATTCCTGCACGTGGTGCAGATATGGCAGTATCTTGGAATTTTTAGTGGCCCATTCTCCTTGTACATGGTGTATGAGCAAGTCTGAATCACCAATCACTAACAACTCTTGGACGTTCATGTCAATGGCCATGTCGAGTTCTAAGATATAGGCTTGGTATTCCGCCATATTGTTGGTGCAGGGGAATCTGAGTTTGGCAGATACCGGATAGTGTTGACCAGTTTCTGATATCAGGAAAGCTCCAATGCCGACTCCCTTGAAATTCGCCGCTCCATCGAAGAACATTCTCCAGCCATCATAGGATTCTGCAATTTCTTCTCCTACTAATGATACCTCTTCAACGGGAAGGTACGTTTTCAGGGGTTCGTATTCTCTATCCACGGGGTTCTCAGCAAGATGGTCTGCCAATGCTTGTCCCTTGACTACCTTTTGAGTCACATAGACAATGTCGAACTCACTCAGCAGGATTTTCCACTTGGCAAGCTTGCTAATGGGCATGAGTTTCTGAAAGATGTACTTCAAAGGATGCATCCTTGATATGAGATATGTAGTATAGGCACATAAGTAATGCCTCAGCTTCTGGGCTACCCAAGTCAGAGCGCAGCATGTGCGTTCCAATAGAGAATACTGAGCCTCGTACGGAGTGATCTTCTTACTCAGATAATAGATAGCTTGCACTTTTCTTCCAGTTTCGTTGTGTTGCCCTAGAACACAGCCAAAAGCTCCATCTAACACTACAAGGTAGAGTAGCAAAGGTCTACCTGGCTCAGGCGGTACTAGGACTGGTGGTGTTGACAAGTACTCCTTAATTCTGTCGAAGGCCTTTTTGCAATCGTTGGTCCATTTAGTTGCGGCGTCCTTCTTTAGCTGTCACGACCCGAAATCCTACCTTTAGGTCATGATGGCGCCTAACGTTGCACCCGCTAGACAAGACAACGTGATAACCGAATTTATTTATTAACAAGTGAAAGTAATGAACACTGACTAGATAAATGTGAAAAAAGAATGAGGAAGCTTAACAAAATCTAAATAACAATAGCCAATAACAAAGAAATCACCTTTAAGTACAAAAACCCAGAAGTGGAGTCACAACCTCACGAACCAGTCTAAGATTTTGCTAAAGACAACAGTTTGAAGTAAAAATGAAATATCTGTCTGGAAGTACATAGATGGAAGAATGAAAGGTAGACAGTGATGCCGAGATCCACGAACGCCTGCGGAACTACCTCGGTGTCGTCTGAAATGGACAGAAGGATACTCCCTCTAACGATGTCCACCGGGTCCGGCTGCGTAATCTGCACAGCATAAAGAAGTGCAGGTGTAGCATCAGTACAACCGACCCCATGTACTGAGTAAGTACCGAGCCTAACCTCGGCAAAGTAGTGACGAGGCTAGACACGACAACAACAATTTACCTGTACAGTTCTATAATATCTACCAAAGAAAATGGGCAGAAATAAGCAGTTAAGCATGGTAACACGGGGACAAGTAGTGGGGTAACAAATGAGGAGAGACTATGAACAACTGAACAAACAATAATGCAAAAGAATCAAGTCAGCAGGACATAATAACTCAAACAAGAATGTGCAAGGCATCACCCTTCGTGCTTTTACTCTCATCCTCACAATGCAGAGCGTAAATGAAAGCAATATAAAAAATGGCACGGCATCACCCTTCGTGCTTTTACTCTCATCCTCACAATGCAAAGCGTAAATGAAAGCAATATAAATAATGGCACGACATCACCCTTCGTGCTTTACTCTCATCCACACAATGCAAAGCGTAAATGAAGGCAATATAAATAATGGCACGGCATCACCCTTCGTGCTTTTACTCTCATCCTCACAATACAATGTATAAAGGAAAACAATATAAATGATGGCAGGGCATCACCCTTCGTGCTTTTACTCTCTTCCTCACTATGCAATGTATAGATAAAAGCAATGTAAAACATGGCACGACATCACCCTTCGTGCTTTTACTCTCTTCCTCACCATGCAATGTATGAAATGAATGAGATGAATACACGGCATCACCCTTCGTGCTTTACACTCTTCCTCACCCAAATCAACAACAAATGACAACTTGGCAAGGAATTTAACAACATGGAATACAATTCAAACCACCCAGCAAGGGGAAAACATCAGCCAATATAATAACAATTCCCGGCAAGGGACCCAGCTATAACCAATCTCTTACAAGTATATAATGTAATGAATTGAGTCCCCGACGGAAATATCATATCACAAGTACTTAACGGATAATCTCAGCAATTCAACAACTTTCCAAAGGAGACTACTTCAAAAACACAATAAACATCGGAATAATAACAGGCAATTCACCAAATTAGACTCACGGGCATGCTTGACAAACAATGCATAGGTACTCGTCACCTCACCTATACATTGTACATGATAATACAAGTAGCACACATGACTTACCTCGGCTCCGAATGTTAGGCCAAACACTTACCTCGGCTCCGAAAATGCAATTCAAGCCTCTAGCACTGCTTTCCCTCTCGAATCCAACTCCGAAAGGATAGTATCTAAGCATAATCGACTCAATAATATTAATAATGACTCAATCATTCAATCCCAAAGTCTAATTATACATTTCTCATCATTCTTCCAAAAATACCAAAATTCGACCCCGGGCCCGCTTGGTCCAAACTTGAGGTTCGGACCAAAATCCGATAACCCATTCCCCTACGAGCCCGAATATACAATTTGTTTCGAAATCCAACCCCAAAACGAGGTTGAATTCTCCAAAATTCCAAAACCCCAACTCTACCCAAAACCCCTAATTTCTACCTTTAATTCCATGTTTTTAGGCCTAGAATCTAGTGATTGATGAAGAATATGAAAGCAATTAGAGCTAAGTTTACTTACCTATGAAGCTATGGAGGAAAAGCTCTTCAAAAGATCACCTAGGTGGGTTGGGGAAGACGAAGTTTGAGAAGAAGTGGGTTTAATCCCGTAACTATTCTGTTTTTTGACACTTAAAATGGCTGGGCGAAATTTACCCTTCGGGTTCGCAGGCCCTTGGCCGCGTTCGCGAAGGGTTGACCTGCTGAACCTACGTGTTCGCGTCACCATGTCCGCGTTCGCGGAGTCTTGGGCCTCTAGGCTTACGCGTTCGCGAGCCTATGGTCGCGTTCGCGAAGCATTAATGCTACACAGCCCCAGACCCCAGCCTAACCCTATGCGTTCACACCCCAGGGGACGCGTTCGCGTAGAGTCACCATCCAGTGCTCTGTGTTCGCGTCTCCCTCTACGCATTCGTGTAGAGTAAAATCCCAGACCACAATATTTACCCTTCGCGTTCGCGAGCCCTTGGCCGCGTTCGCGAAGGGTATCACACCAGAAATCAGTCCCAACACCAGATTGTTTTCTAACATTTTTGCACCCCGACACCTACCCAAAACTCACCCGAGCCCTCGGGACTCAAAACCAATAATACACACGACTCCCAAATCATCCTACAGACTTATTCAAGTACTTAAACTACCAAAATAACATAAAAAACAACGAATTAAACTCAAAAATCTCTATAATTTTCTCAAACTTCATAAACTATCAAATTTTCCATTTTTGATCTGAAACATGTCAAATCAAGTTCGTTTCTCACCAAATTGTACAGATAACTAGTATTATATATATTGAACATGCTCCGGGCTCCGGAACCATAATACAGTCCTGGTAACATGGTTTTCACATCAAAATTCGTTTTCAAAAGTCTTTATTATTTTCAGAAAATAATTTTCTTTAATTTTTTTTTTCTCAGACTTGGGACCTCAGAATTCGATTCCGGGCATGCGCCCAAGTCCCATATTTTCCTATGGACCCTCAGGGACCGTCAAATCACGGGTCCGGGTCCGTTTACCAAAAATGTTGACCAAAGTCAACTTTAATCAATTAATTATTATAATTTCAACTTTTAATTTAGTTTTCACATAACGGCTTCCCAGCTACGCGCCCGGGGTGCGCACGCATATCGAGATGAGATTAACAGAGGCTTTTGGGGCCTCGAAACACGGATTTAGTTAAATTTATATAGGATGACCTTTTGGGTCATCACATTAGCATCTTGAAGATCGGCTCACATATGACTGTGGACTGTGCTATGAACCGGTTGATATAGTTAAGGCATCCCAGGAAACTCATCACATCTTTCTTGTTCCTTGGCGGCGGTAGTTCTTGGATGGATTTGACTTTTGACGGATCCAGTTCTATTCCTTGACGATTGACAATGAACCCAAGTAGTTTCCCAACAAGAACCCCGAATGCACACTTCGCGGGGTTTAACTTCAGATTGTACTTTCGTAATCTATTGAAGAATTTCCTCAGATCTTCTATGTGGTCTGCAAATTTCTTTGACTTGATGATAACATCATCCACGTATACCTCAATTTCTCTGTGTATAATATCGTGGAAGATAGTGGTCATAACTCTCATGTAGGTGGCCCCATCGTTCTTTTGGCCGAACGACATCATCTTATAGCAGTATACTCCTCAAGGTGTAATGAAAGCCATTTTCTCAACGTCTTCCTCATCCATCCAGATCTGATGGTATCCAGTGAAGCAATCCACGAATGACTGTAGCTCATGCTTGGCGAAATTGTTAATCAGGATGTGTATGTTCGGCAAAGGGAAGTCGTCTTTCGGACTGGCCCGGTTGAGATCCCGCTTGTCGACACAGACCCTGACCTTCCCATCTTTCTTCGGTACTGGTACGATGTTGGCTAACCATGTTGGATACTCCACAACCTTGAGAACCTTGGCGTTGATCTGCTTGGTGACTTCTTCCTTGATTTTCAAACTCATGTCAGACTTGAACTTTCTGAGCTTTTGCTTGATTGGCGGACACATTGGGTCAGTTGGTAATTTGTGAGCAACAATAGACGTACTGAGGCCAGTCATGTCGTCGTACGACCATGCGAATATATCTTCGTATTCCTTTAGAAATTCTTTGTATTCTTTCTTTTCTGATGGTGACAAATGAATACTGATGTGAGTTTCCTTGACACTTTCTGAATCTCCAAAGTTGACGACTTCGGTCTCGTCCAAGTCGGACTTAGGTGTGTTTTCAAAATTCTCGACTTCTTTGACAATTTCATCAGGTATATCATTCTCTTCCGAATCAACGTCTGTTCGTTGCGTTGGCTCGTTGCATGTCACAGTCATTGGTTCATCATGACAAGTAATAGTAATATTGTATAGATAAAGTAATGAGAGAAAACGATAGTAATAAATATTGACTCATAAAATGTAAAAGTGCTTTTGATAAATTAAATAAATGTTTTGAACACTGAAGCTCTTATTGCAGGAATTGAAAAATGCGAAAAGAAATCAATTAGTAAAAAGACAGTGAACAATGCTTTTTCTAGCCTTGCTACCCTGAGGCTCGTCGGGCTCTGGCTGTTTTGATGGTCCAGTTCTTAAGGGATGCTCCTATGCTCACGGCCTAAATGGAAGGGCTTTCCTCCCCCTCCTCCTCTAGAATAACGCAACAGTCCATGTCATTGTCTTCCAAAAACAAGTTCATCAATGCCGCCAGTGCCTCCTCTTCCTCTGACCCATAGATAATGCCTACCTGATGAAAGGTCTACTCTAGACGCGGTATCAGATGATCCAGTGGGTAGTAAGGACCACGCCATGATGGAGACCAGCTATTGAATTCTTCCCAGGTATATTCGTATCCCAAACTGAAGGTGGTGCCATGTTTCTTGATCTTTATGGGTTTGGATATCCCTTGGAGATTCTTGCCGAGCCCTTTACCTGGCTCATACCCTCTCCAGTTCATCATGCTTGCGATCTGGCTATCCCACCATTTGTCCTTGTCTATGGCATTGACCCGTTCGATGTGGTGGTAAGTCTCTCCACCTAGCTTCCTTCTTCCCTCGATTGCCAGAATAGTCTGGCGACTGTAAATAGGGTTGTTACCGTCGCCGTGAATGATCACTTCCTGGTGGTTCCATTCAAACTTCACTGCCTGATGCAACATTGATGCTACGGCCCCAGCAACATGTATCCATGGCTGTCCTAATAGCAGGTTGTAGGATGCTGATACGTCTATCACTTGAAAGCCAACTTTGAACCATGTTAGCCCCATTTGCAAGCACAAGCTGATCTCGCCAATGGTGGACCTCTGAGAGCCATCAAAGGCTTTCACATTCATCGCTCCATCTCTTATCTCATGCAGCCCTTTGCCCAATTTCTTGAGTGTTATCAACGGACATATATTGAGACTGGATCCCCCGCCGATAAGGATTCAGGTGATGAAATAGTCTTCGCATTGCACAGTGATGTACAGTGCTTTGTTGTGACCCAACCCTTCAGGTGGCAGCTCGTCCTCGTGGAAGGTGATATTATGGCTTTCCAACACTTGGCCCACCATATTGTACATTTCCCTACTAGTGATATTATTTGGCACATATGCTTCATTCAGCACTTTTAACAAAGCATTCCTGTGCGCCTTAGAATTTTTCAGCAAGGAAAGGATGGATATCTGGGCTTGGGTCTTGTTTAGCTGGTCGATACAGAATACTCCTTAGCCTGTACTTTCCTCCAAAGGTCGTCTGGACCTGTCTCGATAATGGGTGGCCTGTTGGAAGCCTATTTGCTTGATTCAACCAGATGTTCAGGTGTATAGACTCTACCAGTTCTCGTCATACCTTGTGCCGCGGTAGCTTCTTGAATTTTCACTTTGCCTTTTCTTCTTGCCTCGGCTGCGTAGTCCCATGGTACAACATTTGTATAGAAAGGTGGCGTGGTGTATATTTCCACTGTAATCGGTGCAACCACCCTCACTTCGAATGGAAAATATGCCTTAGCAGGTGGCAGGACTGAAACTTCAAATGGTGCGAGTGCATTTACCGGAGGCATGACTTCGATCTCAATTGGTGCCGGTGCCTTTGCGGGTGGTGCTGCTTCAAACTCAAGAGGTACATACATATCTACCTCAGCATCCTCAATCGACTGAATCTGAACTATGATCGGGTTGAGAGTAATCGCTTGTTTCTTTGGGTCATCTCCTTCTATGATCAACCCAATCGACCCCTCAGGGTCCCAATCTTCTTCTATTTCAATCATGTGGATGCCTCCACCCTTATGGTCTGTGGTCATTCCACGCCCTTCGCTGAAACTCTTGGCGGTACTAGCCCTTTTGAAGGTGTGCTAAGAGCCAGAGTCATAGTAATAAGTTGCAGCCCTCGAAGTGTTTCGCTCCTCTTTGGCATTTCTCTAAGGCTCGATACATATCTGAAATGATCATGGGGACGATGCTGAACGTTTGCCCACCAATTACCTCTATTAGGGTTTTGGTTACGATAGCCAACCTAGTATGGACTATTTCTTTCTTCATCAAAAATACGATCAGACCCAGGAAGAAAACCATGAAGACAAACACCCTACAGTGAATATGTCCTAAAGATGTGATGGAGAATTCTTCATGGAAGGTATGGTATGATTTTCTATGGCCGTACATCTCATACAAGTAATCAAAAGGGATGTATGATTCCTTCAGTCACCCTAACTCTGCGTTCTTCTTCAAACCCATCATTTTAAGAAACCCTTGCCTGTGTAGTTTTCAGGCATTAGCAAACCCGGGGTTTCCCAAACTAGACCAGCCAATCCTCCTATTGCTTCTAATAATGGTGTCATTTGATATCTCCGAAGCGAAAACAACCCTTTCACAGTCAAAGAATAGGGTGGCACCCTCTATCATCATGTTATTAGGCTGGATGTCCAGGAGGGATGGCAGATTACCCAGATACTTCTTGACGAGTGTTTTGTCACTAGAATGCAAGTCCTCCCACCAATTCAGATGTTTTGGGTGAATGCTGGTGACCATGCCGAATCTGGGGACTTCGTGCCTCATATTTCTGCAAGGCAAACAAGGTTAGACCCTGACCCCCACCAGACTCGACTATTTAACATCAATGATTAGCACATAAGCATTTAATTCTCCAAATAAGTGCACAGAACGTGATGATGTTGTTGATACCCAATTTTTTCATAAATTATTTTAATCTTTACATATATACCTTCAAAATCACTTTTTATAATAACTGGTATTTTTTCCATAATTTTTTATACTTTTATCAATTTATTTTCTAATTTTATTCAGTACTTTACATCCAATAATTTTTCATAAATTGCATTACAGATAATTTCAAAATATTTCCTAACTCAATATATCATTCTTAATCCCATTAGGATTCAACTATTTCACAAATTAGCCAATCCGGCATTATTTGGCTATAATTTTGCAATTATAGCCTTATTGTATATTTTATACTATTTTTATTCAATAATCCATCATTTTTGTATTTTTTAATACTAGTTAATTACCTTAATTTCACTTATTTGGCCTTAATTTCATTTTACATAATTATTGGCTATTTTTATTAATTATTTGTCTATTTTTAATTGGGTATTTAACAAATAGCCAATTCTTATTCAAATTTTGGCCTAAATTAACCCAACCCCAACCCAATTAGAATAACCCAGTCCGACCCAAGCCCAACCTCTGCCTAACCCGGTCCAGGTCCCCCTTTAATCTTGGCCGTTGATCATTTTGATCAACGACTCAGATTTTCCTTTTCCTAAATTAATCCTAAACGACTACCCCCCACCCTCTCATTTCCCCGTCTCTCATTATCTTCCATTCTCTCTGGTTCTCTCTAGGTTCTCTCTAGAACCCTCCACCTCCCCCTCCGATGAAGCCCGTTCATCTCCTCCGACCACTTGCCCTGTCGGAAATCATGGCCTCTCATCATTTCTTGGCCTTTGCTTCATATCTACACAGGGTATCACCACCTTGAGGCCCTCAGAGGAAACAGAAGGCGGTTCACTCACCCCGTGGGTTCTCATGCCATTTCCGGCCACCCCCGGCCGTCTGAGTAAGATCTGTGACCTCTCCGGCTAAAGTCGGTGAAATTTTAAGGTTTTCTCTGGGTTCTCTGAAACCCTAAACTTAACATTTTCCAATTTTTTCTTTTAGATCTGTTATGGATATATGTATATTATGGGTTTATTGTTGTTTTCCCCAAAGGATTTTCCCGATTTCTCTAAGATAACTCTTCGTCTTCAAAACTAGGGTTTCAAACCCCTTTTTCAAAAAATGATTTTCCTTTTAGATTTTTGGTATTGTTTTTTGACTTTCGTTATGTTTAAGCTTTCCCTTTCTATGTCGGTGTTATTTCATTAAAAACCCTAAAATCTTAGCTTTAACCTATGGCTCTAAGTTTGACTACAACGATGTGTTCATCTGTTCTATTGTGTTCACTTTGTTCTCTTGATGATTCTATGATTTCGTGATGTTTTACCCCATATTGTTTGTTAGGGTTTCCGGCTGCTATTACCATGCTTAATCGGTGATTCATCTCTATTGTTTGTTTATCGATACGTATAAACCTTTCCTGCTTGTATTATGCTTATTTAGTGATTCATGTCATTGTTCTATGTAAGCCCCTAATTCCGTGTGATGTTACCTTGTTTCAATCACGAGGGTTTCTGATTTTTCTCCTATTATGTGTTTATTCTGTATAACCTATGCTAATTCTTAAACCAGTGCTACTCCTAATTTTGAATCCCTAATTTCCTGTGATTGATTGATTTCCTGTGATAATCTTTACGACTATCAGTTATTTCTTGCCTTAATTACTATCAATTGACTCTTACATTAGTGCTTTAATGAACCTGCCCCCGATTCCTCCACTCTGTGCTTACTATGTACGAAATCTTTCCTTATTTTGTTATACATGATTCCTTTCCTTACTTGCAACCTTTTCTTACCGTTTGAGAGTTAACTCCCTTAATTAAGGAAGGGCTCATACTATTCTGATACTGATTGATTATGAATCCCTTTGATTACTGCTTGATTTTTATTTACACCTTATTTACTACTGTTTTCAAAGCTATATATACCCCGGCCTATTATATTTTCAAGACACACAGAAAAAACTAATATGTGCACTCTCTCTCACAATTAAACTTGCTCTCTCTATATTCCTTCTTTTGCGCTACTCATTACTGATTTGAGTTAGCCGGCTGCAAGCCAAGGCTAACTATTTTTCATCTCCTACATTCTGCTTTGTATTATTGTTTTCTACACTCTACTGGTATGTCCTAATTTAGAATTCAGTCCTCAAACCAACATGCCTCTATTACTATTTCTTTGTATTCCTTCAATGCTTTTACTTACTATTTTGCTGTTCAACATGAAATTAAGTTCTCAGTTTCCTCTACATGTTAAGTCTCACTTTACTTGTAAAAGACCAATGTATATCTATACACTTAGTATCTGTTCCTTATGTGAATCTCCCTGCCTGTGACTACTACATTAGTTCTATCATAGTCTCAGCTGTTTGGTGTTGATATGTTCTGATACTTTGTTACACCCCTGACCCCCCTTGAACCTTGGGAACTTCTGATTGTATGTGTGTTTATGCCTGCTTCACAGGCTCTGTATTTGTCCCTCAAACCTCTCACCCCTGTTTGTGATTGCTGGGCCACCTGGGCCCTGTATGTGATGCTGTCATTATTTTGTTTTGAGTTTGGTGTTTTCCCAAAACTGGTTTCATCAATTGAACCTTTGTTCTAAAAAAACCTTGTCTTTACTAAGTCTCTCCTCTTTTCAAACTGTTTTCGATACTGTTCTCTTAAATTTCTCAAACTATGAGCACATTTCACTATACTCCTAGATATTAAGATATGCCCCTTTTGTGTGAGCATTGCTTTAGGACCCTTGAGCTCCCTCTGAACTTTGACACACAAGAGCTGGCCCTTCCACACTGCACTTACTCCAGCTTGGCTATGAAATCTGGGTGTGAGCACTGCCCGGGATCCTCTAAGATCCTTAGGGAACTCTGACACACCCATATTATGAAAGGTTTTGAAATAACAGTACATGGCATTGAGGATCTAGGAAACTTGGGCCTATTATGGAAGGCTCTCTATAGTTAACTTCTTCTTTTCCTATTTTAAATTATGTAATTCATATTCACAGGCCTGTAATAATTATTTGTAAAAACGATTCTAGGGTTGGATAGTAAAAATGGGTGGGAATATGTATGCTATAGTATAAGTATGTGTAGAAATCATATTCCTATGTTTACTTTTCTATGTGCGCAATAGTAACCATGTTTACGAATAGCATATCAAGTATGCCTTGCATTTAGATACCATGTTACTTAGGGTTTCTTTCAGTATATCATCATGCATTGCCCTCACTTAGAAATCCTGTTCATAGGATTAACGATAATAACAAAAACTGTTCCTATGTTATACTGTCAACAAGTTATAAAAAATGCAATCCTGCCTTATAGTAATTGTATTAACAAAGTTGTCGTCATGTTTTACCACGCTTACGCACTTAGAGATCATGTTAACCTATTAAAACATCGCCTATGCTGAAGTTGTGCACAATACTGTGATTTCATATGCATTTAGAAATCCATGCTTAGGTTATCATGCATCATTAAACCTCATGCTATAGGATTGTACTCGTTTACTACATTCAGTTAAATATACATATCAAAAACAGTCCCTGTTCTACTAAACTGGCAATCAGTCTTTTTGTAAACACTTAGAATCACATGCTATTAGGATTGGTAATCTGGAAACCTTAAAAAATCTGTACAACTGCTGCATGTTATTTTACACCTAGGCAAGCCTTAGGTAATCAACTACAAGAAAATAAAACCAGATCTTTTTCCGTGTGACTATGTTAACTATCAGCATATTAAAAAATCAGTAGGCAAGCCTGGTTAGGACTTCCTCTCTGAGTTATGTAATAAAAACTAATTCTGCTATTATCATTTAGACACCATGCTTAGGAACTGAATATGGACCTTAATTTGTGTATGAGACATGTTGTTTATGTGCAATACATGTGGAGGAATACTTGAGCCTCTATCTGCTTTACATGCTCTCCCTTACTTGCAAGTCCTACTTGTTTATTATATGTCGCCTTAGCATTTTTACCTTTAAAACCTGAGGGTATACCTAGAAACCTCCCTTTTATGATAGTAGTCCTAATTTCCCCCATGACTAATAGGAGAGGGCCGGGTAATAGCATGCAATAGAGTTCGTGACCAATACGCGCTTTAATTACCTTCACGGGATGGGAAATGGTAGAATATGGATATGATGACCGGTGCGTTAATACCACGTGTAGCCCCTCTTTGAGGAGTGTCATACCGGGTATTGCATTGATGTGATCCATATTATTATAAACCTAGGATACCCTTTACTTTCACATGCTTAGATTGTAACTCTTTCCAAAATCAAACACTTTTTCATTAATTGTTTCCAAACATCTGTGTACTTAGACTTAAATCCCCTCTTATTTGAGCCCTGCTTGTTTGTTTGCTAAAGTTGTACAAATTCACAAAAGCTGTTTGGCTGGGAACCACACTGGTGGATCCTGAGGGGTGCCTAACACCTTCCCTTAGGATAATTTCAAGCCCTTACCCTATCTCTAGTTAACAACGTAGTCATAATTGAACCCATTTGGTGTCCTAACACACCTTTAAAAATTGTTAGGTGGCGACTCTCAAAAACACAAACCCCTTTACCAAAAGGAAAGAGTTGTCTTAACCAAAATGTCATGAACCCGATATATGCGAGGAAAAAAGGGGCGCGACAGATGTCCGTTGGGATTTATGGAAACCCGGTGGATCTTGGACAAGGCTATCTTAAAGGCTATTGTGCGGACAACACGTTAGCCTGGCTAGGTTTGACCATGATACATGCAACAGTATAACAAAGTAAGGTTTCTATGGGGTTTTAGGCTGGTACCCTTGAGCGGACAACTCAAGGGGGAAAGGCACAGAACCGTCGACTGCACCGCTGATCGACTAGTTTTACCATACATAAGCCTTTCTGAATTTAGGGGGTAATAATATAGGAAGGGCGCAACCACTCATCAAGCGTTGCTATAGGATTTGTTTTGGCACGAGTGGAGTATGATGTTGAATCATGATTATGCAATAAACAGTAAAACATGTAGACATGTATTTGCACTTTATGAAAGCAGTAAATACAACAATTGTAATTTAAAAAGCGATTACAAAGGAAAGAAACAGAAAAACATGTCAGTTACTTTTGAAGAAAATTAAATGCTTAAAGAAATAGACAAGTAATTGCACATAAGGGGAATTGGAAGAGGTACAAATTCACAAAGCAATTTAAAAATGGTAAAAGCCTGAAAATCCCCAGCAGAGTCGCCATGCTGTCGCGCCCCCTTTTTTCTAACACTCTTTTCGGGACCGGTTAAAGGGTTTATGACATTGGTTGGGACAACTCGTTTCCTTTTGGAGAAAGGGGTTTACATGTTTTGAAGAATCTCCACCTAACGAGTTAAGGTGCGTTAGGGCACCTATTAGGGGGGAGGGTTCATTTACAAATAAGTTTGTTAACCAGAGATAGGGTAAGGGCTTGAAATTATTCTAAGGGGAAGGTGTTAGGCACCCGTCAGGATCCACAAATGTGGTTCCCGGCCAAATAACTTTTTGAATTTGTACAACTAACAAGTAAGCATCTAATGTCTAAAATAGTAGGGGAGTTTTGAGATGTTTGCAGTCTAAGCACACATATGTTTAAAATGTTTAATAAGCTAAGTAGACTTTGAAAAGGATTATAGTCTAAACATGCATAAGGGATGTCCTAGGTTTATTTGCTATATGGATCACATCAATGCAATACCCGGTATGTCACTCCTCAAAGAGGGGCTACACGTGTATTAACGCACCGGTCATCATATCCATATCTACCCTTTCCCACCTCGTAAACGTAATTAGAGCGAGTGTTGGTCACGACCTCTATTGCATGTTGTTACCCGTCCCTTCCTATTAGTCCTGGAGGAGTGTAGGACTTCTATCCTATAAGGGAGGTTCTAGGCAGACCCTCAGGTTTAAAGGCAAAATACTAAGGCGACATATAAAGACAGATAGAACTGCAGATAAGGGGGATAAATATAAACAGAAAAAGGCTCAAGTACCTCCACAGATAATGCAAAGAAACAACATGACTCAAACACAGTTAAAGTCTTAGTTTTTTAAATCCAGATCCTAAAGCATGGTGTCTAAGTGATAATAACAAAGAGGCAGGTTCATTACATAACTCAGAGAGGGAGTCTTAATCAGTTTTGTCTACTGATTTTAAGCTTGTTGGAAGTTAGAGAGTACACAGGAAAGAACAATATTCCGGTTTTAACAACCTTAATTACCTAAGGCTTGCCTAGGCGTGGAAGAATGCTCAATTGTTACCAGAATTATTGAAACAATGTAGGAGTTGTTTTACCTAAATCATGTTGTTCTAAGTTTTACAAAAGATACATGATTATTGCCAGTTTGTTTAAAACATGGGGAGACTGTTTTTATACCCTTTTCATACATCAATAGTTTAACTAGGTGTGACTGAGCGAGTACGAACAAAATTCTAAACATGGTATCTAATATGCGCACATAGAAGCAGAATGATTTATACGCAGAACTCCTAAAAGAAGGATTTCTAGATGCACAACATAATTGCAGACTTTATTAAAGAAGGATTTCTAAGTGCATGGAAAGTACAACGTTAGGCATGGTTTCGAAATATGCATAAATGACAATTTATTTTAGGATTGTTATTTACCTTAGAGGCAGGATTTCTAAGTGCATAAAAGGTTACAACATTATGATTGTATGAGTAACAATTTATATTGAGGTTGTCATTTATCCTAAAGACATGATTTTTAGGTGATAATGTCAAACGAGATGCTGAAAACAATACAAAATAAAATCTGGGAGCATGGTCTCTAATGTATGATATGCTGGCATGTATTGATCCTAAGCATGGATTCTAGTGCGCATACAAAAATATAAACCTAAAGCATGGTTTCTACCCTTGATATTTATAACATGCATACTACCCTCCCTTTTCACTAGCCATCCCCAATATTCATTTATAATAATTATTACAAACCAATATTGAATGAATTACATAAGTAGAAGAACAAAAAAAAAAGAAGTTATCTAGAGGGAGCCTGCAAATAGGCCCAGATTTCCATAACCTCAATGCCAGAATTGTTTCACAACCTTTCTCATATCCGGGTGTGTCAGAGTTTCCTAAGGACCTCAAGGGATCCCGGGCAATGCTCACACCGAGATTTCATAACCATAGTTCTAGTAAGTGCAGTGTGGAAGGGCCAGCCGTAGTGTGTAAGAGTTCAAAGGGAGCTCAAGGGTCCCAAAGCAGTCACACACTAAAGGGCAGAACTCAGGGACCTAAGAGTGGGGTGAGAGTGCTTGACATAGTTTTGAAAAGGTTTTAATAGGAAAACAATTTGAAGAGAGATTTGTTAAAAAATAGTTTTTTTAAAATAAAGGAGGATTGAACTCAGTAAAACAGCTTTGAAGGGAGTAGGGTAATTAGCAAACAATAGACCAAGCACAGAGCCAAAATAGGTTTAGCAGCACTCACAGATCAAAGACCCAAGACAAGTTCAGTACCACAAACATTCACCTAGTGGTAATGGGGGATTGGGGACACATAAATCACATGATGGTGACCACATAATAGGCAAAGGTCTTTTGCACTTGATGCAGTTAATAAGAAATGGATTCAGGAGCATAGTTACAGAATTAGTAATATCTTAGGGGACTTATTGTCACGCCCCAAAACCGAGGGACACGACCGGCACTCAACCGGAGGACCCCGGTCAAGCGGACCTGGAAGTGCCTTTCCTAACCCACGCGTTACCCCGTGATTTCAATATACATTATTCATGTGAAATAGCCATTTAGGCTTAAGCATAAAATTACAACTTGAATTCAATTCTGCTTTTTATCATTACCAACATATGACACCAAACACTTACAAAATACATACAACGTTTACCAACGTGGATCACG